>CM040243.1:258448397-258489112 GCA_022545495.1 Chrysanthemum lavandulifolium | reverse complement strand
AAGTGGACAAAACCAATGGTACATGACCAAATCCATGGCCAAGACACCAAAGATTGCTCGTTGCATCACCTAGACATGCTTCATGACTATAGGGTAAGATAAGACATGGGATATATAAATAGTGTAAATTAAAAATCAAACAGATAGCTAATAAGGCATATTGGCCCGACTCACTTATTTAGGCCCGTTTAATAGTTAGGATTTCATATTAGTGTTTTCTATTTAATGTCTTGTAAATCTTCATCGTTAGTTGAATCTCACAATATAGTTTTCAAGTATTCCCTCTGATTTCTACATTTCTTGTTGGAAAATTGGTTGGCAAAAGTGACTTTTGACCAACTTTGGACACAATTATCTATATGTATGTGTCACATATATGAGTAATAGTTTGTAGGTTCGCGTTCTCCTCGAAGAGCTTATAATAAGCCTTTATGTGTCCAAAATAGAGTTGATGTGAATGAGATATCGGGTCTCAAAGTTAGGCATTGGTACCATGCCTAAAGAGGAAAAATAGTTTATTTTCAATCCCACATCGGTGGGATGAGTAAACTTAAAGGAGTCTATTTTGTATAAATAGAGGCCCTAATTCCTAAGTTTTTCACACATCAAATCAATAGTTATTATTGATTTCCAACATATGGAATCGATCTCTTAAGATGAAATTCGGCGGTTTAGTTAAGTCCGACAAGATCAACTTCTTTTTTTGGTGTTGTACCACAGGAAGCAGACGGCGAATCTATTTTAAGGGAAGCGTGTCAAACACGTGCCTCGGCTTTAGTGCTTCTTTGTTGATCTTTATTTGGTGATCAAGTAAGTCATTTGACTATTTTATTATTTTATTTAATTATCGTTTATCCGCTTACATCTTTGTTTGTATTTAATTTTCATTATTATGTTAATTTTATTTATTGTAATATAGATTTTATTAATAAAATTGTAACCGTTTCCCTAGGTCTTAAAAGCATTACGTAATGAATTAAAACACTTTTATTAAAATCGTTTATATAATTATGATTTTATACAACTATTTTCTACTGAAACCAAGATTGAGTTTCTTTGAAAATCGGTTTATAACTAAACAAATTTTAATTAATGATTTGGTATAATGATTTATAAGCGATTTTAAAGCAGTTTATTAAATCGGTTTATATTGAAACCATGATGAGTTTCTTTTCAAACCGATTTATTTAGTTTGTTTATTGCATATGTTATTGTTTAAATCGGATATTGAAACCAAGCTTGTGTTTCTCGGAATCATATTTGGTACAAGTTTACATAAACCATGTTGAGTTTATTAGATACCATATTGTTTTAACAGTTTTGTGTTTAAATATTCACAAGTTAGCGATGGTAACATAATTTGTGACCCTAGTGAATCTTGCAAATGTAATTGGTGCCAATTACTAACATGGTTAAAATCATGATGAAATCCGATTCATTGAAACCATGTGGAGTTTCTTTGAAACAAATCTCATAAAATACGAGTTGTTATTTTATTAGATTACTAGAAGTTGTTTATTGAAACCAAGATGAGTTTGTTTGAAACAAAATCGATAATATACAAGTTTATTATCATTTTTGTGGAAAAGTTTCTTTGACTTGTTTAGCTTATATAAACCAAAGTTGAGTTTAATTATAAACTAAATATAGTTGTTGAAACTTTATGCATTTGATAGTAGATCTATAGAAACCTTGTTGAGTTTCTTTGAAAGAGTAAATCTATTTTGAAACCTTGTCGAGTTTCATTGTAGAATTATACCATGTGATGCATATCTATTAAGATATTGTTAAAGAAGATTGACAAAATCATATTACAAATTTGTTTTGTTTAAAAACATTATGTAATATGCGATATTGTTTCATTGTTTAATCGAAGACTTGTTTAAAAGCGGTTTTGTATAATGGATCTTACAAAAGCAAAGCGTTTTAAACAAAATTTGATGTTATCGTGTTTGTTAAGAAACACTTTGTGATATAGCAAGTCGTTAATTATTCCAAATTTAGTGTTACATTAATAACGGAATCTCGTATTAACGAGAATGTTCGGAATGTCATGAGTGACATCTAAAGGATCTGCTCCCGAACTTGTTGAAAGGGAGACCGATACTCGAGTTATGTGTCTGTAGATGCTTTAAAGCATTCGATTTTATGTGCCATAACTATGGGTTAAATGGCCTGAATGAAATGAAAATTGTTGCCAAGGCGGGATCCGACATTAGAAAATGTTGATTAACACTTGGGCATCATGTCATGAGTATGATGATAAGAGTTTGGTTAACTCTTTCAAAGTAGCAGAAAATGAGAGATGCAATTTATGGGCAACTCTATAACTGCTAATAGCAAGGGAAAAGAAATGTGATGTTGAAATTCACATGTGGAAAAGAGCTTAAGTGAACCAACACGTTGTATGTGCCAGAGATTCGTAGGAATTATGTGTCTGGATGGTTGCTTAATAAATTTGGCTTTATTTTTATCAAGTAACATTGAGTTAACATTGAACAAAATTTTGGTCGGTACGGGTTATGCCCTTCATTAAATGTTTAAGTTTGATTTTTTTTTTTTTTTTTTTTAATAAAAGTGAGTATGAATTCAACTTATTTGATCCTTTGAATGTATAGCATGGCCATCTCGGACATGTTAATTTTAACTCAATCGTTGTTTAATTAAATAAACAAACACGGATTACAAAAGTAAAACTTATGTTGAAGCCAAATTGACAAGATTGTCTTTTCACTCGGTTGACCGTATATTAACCGAACCCTTGATTCACATAGTTTTATGTGATTTGGAATCGATACCTACTAAGGTAGCAATTAGGTACTTCATCGTAATTGTTGATGGTAGCACAAAATATTGCGACTTTTACTTACTTGAGAGTAAGGATATAGACAAGATTGATCTATACAAATAAGTTAAGAATCAACTTATTATCGAAAACAAGGCGGTTCAAGTGATATTGAGGTGAATATGTGTCTCCATTTCATGTATGTTCTAAACATGGAATAAGACATAAATTTATTGCTCCTTATACACCACAACATAATTGTTGATAGGAAAGAACTGTGCCTTAAAGATATGGTTATGCCATGTTGTTAAAGTCATGGTTTAAGCCATGGCATGTGGGGAAAGCGGTTTTATTGGCTACTTATCTTTTAGATAAGATCCCTGTAAGGAAAAGAAGATAGTTTTATGAACTATGGATGAGAAGAAAACCATCCTATAAGTACTTACAAATGTGGGGGTGTCTATCTCATCGACACCCAAGGTTCAAAATATTGGACCTAAAACTATGGTTTGCATAAGTTTGGATATGCTCATATGAAGAGTGCTTATCATTTCTTTGTATGTGATTCGGAAACGATAATATACACAAAGATACGATAACCGAATCAAGGAAAACTTTCATTGTATGAAACCGTGTTTCCTTGATTATTAGAGGAGAATGGATGTTCATCTAGGCTTGGCGGTAAAGTTGTCCATGATGAGAGGCAACTAAATGATGAAGTCCTTCATGATGAGAGACATCAAGATGAGAATGTTGTTCGTGATAAGAGGCAACAAAGGAGTTGATAATGATCTCCAAGATGAGAGACAAGATCAAACTGAGGAAGAAGAGGTTGAACCTAAAAGAAGCAAAAGGGCAAGAACCGAGAAATCGTTTAGACCCGATTTTGTTTCTTTTTTGGTTGAAAACGAACCTACTTCATACCGAGAGGCGGTTACTTCCTCAGAAGGGCCTCAATGGAAAGAAGCCATTAAAAGTGGAATAGATTCTATTTTACAAAATCATACTTAGGAGCTCATGGATTTACCTCCTGGTTGTAAACCACTAGGCTATAAATGGATCTTCAAGAAGAAGATGAAAGCCGATGGCACCATTGACAAGTATAATGCAAGATTAGTAATCAAAGGATTTAGACAACGAGAAGGTCTTGATTACTTTGATACATATTCGCTTGTTACGCGAATAACCTCGATTAGGATGATACTTGCTATTGCCGCTTTAAGAAATTTGGAAGTTCACCAAACGGATGTGAAAACGGCATTTCTAAACAGAGATTTAGAAGACGAAATCTACATGAACCAACCCAAGGGTTTCATGGCTCCTGGACAAGAGAACAAAGTTTTTAGGCTTGTTAAGTCATTATATGGCTTAAAGCAAGCTCCCAAACAATGACATCAATTTTTTTTCACGTCATGTCGAGCGTGGATTTAAAAATAATGATGTTTGTGGAAAGAAATAATTCTTGGTATATATGTAATCATGTGTCTATAAATAGATGGTATACTTATCACTGAAAGTGATAACAAGATGATCAAATCCACTAATGAAATGTTGGAGTCAAGATTTGACATGAACTACATTGGTCACTCGATATGGTTCTTGGAACTAAGATCATATGAAACCAAATGGATTTGTTTTGAAGTAAAAACACTATAAGGACAATATTCTTGAGAGGTTCAATGTGGGGATTCCGCCTAGCTAGAACTCCAATGACATCTTTTAAATCTATTAATAATAGAGGTAGAGGTGTTGCCTATTTTGAATACTCGAGAGAATATTGGGCGTCTTATGTCTAATGGCGTATGTAAGACTTGATTTAGAAGTTATAATCAAGTTAAGTAAATATACCAGTACTTCAAGTGATGACCATTTGAATAGTATTACACAAGTACTATGATATTTACGATATTGCATTTTGGAAGATATCCAACTGCTATCTAATGATAGAGTAATGCAAATATGGATTCTTACATAAAAGAATCTAGATCCACTAGAGCGGATGTATTGACTCTACGTGGGAAGATGTGTCTTGGAAATCTTGAAAGTATTTCAAACATACTTTTATAGCTAAATCTATGATGGACTTTCAATTTATCATTTGAGATAAATTTATAGAATATGCGGATATCTGTGTTAATTCGTAGAGGACATACCAAGATGGCGTAGACCGGTAACGACCATCTATATAAAGTGTGATAGTCAATTGGAAATTGACAGAGCTCATATCACAATGTAAAACGGTAAGTCAAGACATATCCATCATAGACGTTGATTGGTGCGACAACTACTCTCAACAGGAGTTATCTCAATTGACTATGTGAAGTCAAAGGATAACATCACGGATCCGCTTACGAAAGGCTTAAGCAGAGAGTTAGTAAGTAAGTCGTCTAGAGGAATGGGACTAAAGCCCTTGAAGGAATGAGTTTCTATGAAGGAAAACCTAACCCTTGCTTGATTGGAGATCCCAAGATCCGGGTTCAATAGGACAACCTAATCATAGAAATGTGGGGAAGTCACGTCAATGTGGGAGTTACTAAATATTGTAACTTTCCTAGTCCATTCCTATAACAAATGTGACTTGTTGAGAGGTTAAACATATGGCTTTAATGATTTAGGATGAAATCATAAAGCATAATGATTCAAGATGAAATCACAAAACATATGTTTTAATGATTCAAGATGAAATCACCTATGTGAGAGAAGTGGGGTCGCTTTGAAGGGAATTGTGGGCGCAAATCCTAAGAGCTCTTGTAGAACCGGAAAATGTTCGGGACCATAATGAACATGACTATGAGGGCTTAACAATGTTAGGGAGAGTCTTGTGTGAAATGTATTGTCGTCTACATAAGCAGATTTCGGTTCAAAGACATCGCGTCTCTTGACGGCTAGGAGGCTAAGTGCATTTCACAAGGGAAGGTTCAAAGGTCACACCTACCTATCCTTTGCAAGATTCAACTATTGGAATTTCATCGTAAATTTTGTGTATTACGACCGATCTCCATTCATGTGGGGATTGTTGGAAAATTGGTTGGCAAAGTGACTTTTGACCAACTTTGGACACAATTATCTATATGTATGTGTCACATATATGAGTAATAGTTTGTAGGTTCGCGTTCTCCTCAAGAGAGCTTCGCAATAAGCCTTTATGTGTCCAAAATAGAGTTGATGTGAATGAGATATCGGGTCTCAAAGTTAGGCATTCGTGACCATGCCTAAAGAGGAAAAATAGTTTATTTTCAATCCCACATCGGTGGGATGAGTAAACTTAAAGGGAGTCTATTGTGTATAAATAGAGGCCCTAATTCCACAAGTTTTTCACACATCAAATCAATAGTTATTATTGATTTCCAACATATGGAATACGCATCTCTTAAGATGAAATTCCATATGGAAACATATTAAATAAAGATCAACATATGGGAAACAGAAGGCGAATCTATTTTAAGGGAAGCGTGTCAAACACGTGCCTCGGCTTTTAGTGCTTCTTTGTTGATCTTTATTTGGTGATCAAGTAAGTCTTTTGACTATTTTATTATTTTATTTAATTATCGTTTATCTGCTTACATTCTGTTTGTATTTAATTTTCTGTTATTACTGTTAATTTTATTTATTGTAATATATATTTTATTAATAAAAGTGTAACCGTTTCCCTACATTTCTAACTCAAATATGTTAGCACATCAATACATGACAAACCACTCGATTAAATAACGATCTTTTATTTTACTTGTTGTTCCCTAGATCTTTGTGGTATAAGAACGAAAGTTTCATATTCTCTGTTTTGTTTACAGCTACCACGTTTAGTCTTCGATTATAACATTCTTAACCTTTTAAAATATACGTACATAATGCATATAAAAAACATATATCACATTCTCAAACCAGATTTTTACTTGTTCTTCAAAGCCGGAGAAACCAATCGATTCAATGCCTTTAAGATGTCCCTTTATCACATGAAGTTCGTGTTTGGTTGGGTTAACATTGTACTGTTGGCGCTAAAGAAGACGCTTGATGCCAAGCTGGCCTGATCTAAGAAAGATGTGTTCGAAAATGGAACTCGGCTGAATAGACTTGGTGATTCCCCATTAAGAAATAATTTGGGCTTCATTGGACCTTTCACCATAAAGCATATCTTTTGATCCTCTTGCTACTTGCTTCCCACTTGCTTCAGATACTCTTTTCACGGGCGAGGTCCTCAAGGACCGACGTGTAAATTAAAAAGAAAGATTAAAAAGTAACATGTGGAAAAAACTTTCATAAATCCTAAGCAAAAAAGGAGTAGTCAATTCTCTGAATAAGTCGCTTTCTTTGTGTGTTCGGTGCTTGCGAGACTTGTGTCATATCTTGTGGGTCAGCAACATGGTTTTGTCTCTTTCTTCGTATAGAGTATAGGATTTTACATATCTTCTTTTTTTATATTTGATTTCCTATGTTTAATAGTATCAATTCTCTCCTTATTTAGAGGAATGATTTATGGTAAGGTCAATGGTTGTATCAGTATTTATTCTTGGTTGTACCATTGATTCAATTACAGAAATAAAAAGAAAACATTAACCTTTATCTCCTTCTGTTCCATCGATTCCTAGATGGTACCAGAGCAGGTTTTCACAAACCTTGTTTTTTAATCAATCACAAACCTAAAGGATGGCAGGAGGAGATGATAGCAACAAAAATGGGGGTGAAGGCGGTGGGATCACACACGACTCACCCTATTACCTCCATCCATCTGACTACCCCAAACAACTACATGTAAACGAGGTCCTCACCGACAACAATTATGCTGATTGGATTCAAGAGATGGCAAACTTTCTCTTTGCCAAAAACAAAGTGGAGTTTGTTGATGGGACGATAAAGAAACCGGAGAAAACATCCAAGGAATACATGCCATGGATGCGTGTTGATGCCATGATAAAGGGCTGGTTAACAACAGCCATGGAGAAAAATATACGAAACAGTGTGAAGTATGCAGATACGGCATCAAAAATATGGTCAGACTTAAGCGAACGTTTTGGAAAGGAGAGTGCCCCTAGGGCATACGAATTGAAACAAAAGATAGCCTCCACTCGACAAAGTGGTGCTTCGGTATCCACTTACTTCACCCAATTGCGGTCAATATGGGACGAAGCTCAATCCATACAACCCTTTCCTCGATGCACCTGTGATAAATGTGTATGTGATGTTGGCAAGAAAATCAATGAGCACCAAGAAAAGGAGCGCCTTTACAATTTCTTATGGGTTTGGATACCGAGTTCTCGTTATTAGAACCCGGATCCTAGCCACAAAACCGCTCCCTTCCCTTGGTACGGCATATCATATGGTAGCCGAGGATGAGAGGCAAAGAGCCATCTCGAATGAAAACACCACACATGAATCCGCTGCTTTCAAGGCCTTTCAAAGGCGCAATGGCCCTCCTGGTCTGAACAAAGAAAGGAATGGAGCCAAAGCCGTGGAGGATGGAAATAAACACTGCACCGAATGCAACAGAGATGGTCACACGCGTGAGGGCTGCTTCAAGTTGATCGGTTACCCGGAGTGGTGGCCAGGAAAGAAAGGAGAAAAGATCAAAGGAAAGGCCGCTTGTGTTGGGGCAGAGACTAGTCCCATTCCCGGGTTGACACACGAGGACTACCAACTCGTCCTGAAGCATTTTTCTGGATTGGCTAATGGTAAAAGTTCCAAACCTACTGCTAACATGGCTCATAAAGAAGACGTCGAAGGTGAGTGGATTATTGATTCGGGTTGCACCGAATATATAACTCATTTATCCAACGTTCTTGTTAACAAGAAAGAAACCTCTCTTGAGGAACCTGTTGTTATCCCAACTGGGGAATCGATTCCAGTTAAAGGAAAAGGGGATCACACGCTTCCAGGAGGAGCAAAAGTGAAAGGGGTTCTTTATATACCTGATTTCAAATGCAATCTTCTTTCCGTTAGTCGCCTTAGTCGCGATCTTCAATGTTGCATATCATTCTTCCCGATTTTTGTGTTATGCGGGGATTAAGAGGAGGAACTTGATTGGTGCGGGTAGATGCGAAGGGGACTATACCGAATGAAGATGGTTCAAGGAAGAAGAGCTATGGCAACCACGGTTGAGACATGGCATAAAGACTTGGACATGCATCAAAAGGAAACTAGCTAAAGTTGATTTTCTCAAAACAAGTACTTTAGATTTTGATAATTTTGTGATTCTTGTGCTAAAGCAAAACATGTCGAACTTGATTGGTGCGGGTAGATGCGAAGGGGACTATACCGAATGAAGATGGTTCAAGGAAGAAGAGCTATGGCAACCACAGTTGAGACATGGCATAAAAGACTTGGACATGCATCAAAAGGAAACTAGCTAAAGTTGATTTTCTCAAAACAAGTACTTTAGATTTTGATAATTTTGTGATTCTTGTGCTAAAGCAAAACATGTCGAACACCTTTTCCTTCTAGTTATATTAAAACCAATGCTCCTTTTCAATTAATTCATTGTGATATATGGGAGGTTATCGGGTACCTTCAGATACAAGAGCCAACTATTTTCTTACTATAGTTGCGATTTCGAGTAGGGGCGGTATGGGTATTCCTCATTAAATATAAAAGTGAGGCCAGCAAATGTCTCATGGATTTTCAAAAAAGGGTTGAAGTTCAATTCGAAAAGCAAATCAAAAGGATAAGGTGTGATAATGGTGGGGAATTCACATCTAACAACATGCTAAATTTTTACAACGAGAATGGAATCCTATTAGAAACCACTTGCCCACACACTCCCCAACAAAATGGTGTTGTCGAGAGGAAGCACAGACACCTTCTCAAAACTGCTCGGGCTTTAAGGTTTGATGCAAATCTTCCTAAACAGTTTTGGGGAGAATGCGTTCTAACCGCGGCGTATGTGATTAACCGCCTCCCGTCCAAAGTCATTAAAAACAAAACACCTTTTGAGTTGATTTGGAATCAAAAGCCTGATTATGAACTCCTAAGGGTCTTCGGGTGCCTTGTGTATTTTACAAACACCAACACGAAAGGAGATAAGTTCAAGAAAGGGGAAACCGGGGTCTTTCTTGGATATCCCCGGAACCAAGGGTTATAAAATCCTTGATCTCGAGACCAGAAAATTAATAGTTTGTAGAAATGTAAATTTCTATGAACAAAAATTCCCTTTCAAAAATATCCAAGAAATCAATGAAGATTGTGTTGATGAACCAATAAAATGCCATGATTGCCTCTGTCATCATGAGTTCACATCGACTCAGGCCGAAGAACAAACTCCAACTCTTGAAGAACAGCAAATGGAGTCTACCCATATCGAAAGAAACGAGCCCAACGATGTTTCACATGGGCCGAATGTTGAAAATAAATCAGACCTTGAAAATGATGTTTTGGGGGCTGATGAGATGTTGTTTAATAATGAGGATGAGGTACAAGAGTTGGTTGATGAGATTGAAAACCAAGCTGAAACAAGACCTACTCGAACAAAATCTCAGCCATCAAAGTTCAAAGACTACGTTGTCCAAGTTCCCCCTTCGGTCAAACACCCGACATCAACTTCCAATCAGGTTACCTCCACGGTACGCTACCCAATCTCTAATTTTGTTTCTTATGATAAATTCTCCACAAATCAAAAAGCCTTCTTAGCATCTATCACTAATAACAATGAACCCAAGTTTTTCAAACAAGCTTCACAGGATGCTCGATGGCGTGAAGCCATGAAAAAGGAGGTCAAGGCTTTAGAGGAAAATGGTACTTGGACCATAGAAGATCTACCAGAAGGAAAACGAGCTATAGATTCGAAATGGGTCTACAAGATCAAATTCAAGCCAAACGGCGAAGTTGAAAGATACAAGGCACGTCCGGTTGCAAAAGGATTCACTCAAATGGAAGGGGTGGATTATCATGACACTTTCGCACCAGTCGCTAAGCTGGTAACTGTTCGCACTTTATTAGCAGTGGCGGTTAAAAGGGACTGGATTATCCATCAACTTGATGTGAACAACGCCTTCTTGCATGGTGATCTAGATGAGGAAGTTTACATGAAAATCCTCAAGGATTTTCTAAAGATAATGATACTCGAGTTTGTCGGCTGAGAAAGTCTTTATACGGGTTGAAGCAAGCTTCACGCAATTGGTATCACAAGTTCACCACCTTTCTACGAAGCCTAAATTTTAGACAATCTAAGGCGGACCACTCGCTATTCATTTATGAGGCAGGTAGCATAATACTGGTGGTTCTAATTTATGTGGATGACGTCATCATTACCGGAAATGATCTCACCAAAATCCAAGAAACCAAGAAACAGCTTGACAACAAATTCAGCATTAAAGATCTCGGTCCATTGAAATATTTCCTTGGGATAGAGGTAGCAAAAACAAGAGATGGCCTGGTTTTAAGCCAACGAAAATATACGTTGGACATTCTGGAAAATAGTGGGAAGATGGGGTGTAAACCGAGTGCTTTTCCCATTGAAGAAGGCTTGAAATTAGACAAAGGAGAAAGTGAACCACAAGTGGATGCAAGTCAGTATCGCCGACTCATCGGTCGACTTCTTTACCTTCAAGCTACTCGGCCTGATATTACATATACTGTCAATATTTTAAGCCAGTTTGTAGCCGACCCACGACATAATCATTTGGAGGCGCGAATCGTGTTCTTGGGTACTGAAGGCCACCTGAGGCCAAGGTATCCTCCTTTCTCGGCAGGAGATCACATCTTAGCGCTTATTGTGACTCGATGGTTAGGATGCCCTTACACGAGGCGGTCACGTACCGGTTATCTTCTCTTGCTAGGTGGGACTCCCATTTCTTGGAGAACCAAGAAACAATCCGTAGTCTCACGTTCTTCGGCTGAAGCCGAGTGCAGGGCAATGGCCTCCACCGTTAGTGAGATTATTTGGGTTCGATGGTTGCTCAGTGAGTTACAAGTTCACAATCCATTGGCTACACCCCTATTTTGTGATAACCAAGCAGCTCGACACATAGCTAATAATCCTGTCTTCCACGAGAGAACAAAGCACGTCGAGATGGTATTACTTTGTACGTGAAAGAGTCGAATCGAAAGAAATCATTCCAATGAATATCAGCAGTAGAATGCAAGTAGCAGACTTGCTAACAAAAGGACTCCCAGCACCTCAGCTTCTTTTTCTTCTTGGCAAGATTGGCATTGCAAATTTGCATGCTCCATCTTGAGGGGGAATATAGGATTTTACATATCTTCTTTTTTTATATTTGATTTCCTATGTTTAATAGTATCAATTCTCTCCTTATTTAGAGGAATGATTTATGGTAAGGTCAATGGTTGTATCAGTATTTATTCTTGGTTGTACCATTGATTCAATTACAGAAATAAAAAGAAAACATTAACCTTTATCTCCTTCTGTTCCATCGATTCCTAGATAGAGTAAAACGAGTCAAGCTTTATTGATCATTGAGCTCAAGATTGAGCTTAGAAAATGAGCTCGAAAAATTTTGTGAGTCGAGCTCGAGCTTATATGGGCTCGACTCGAGTTATTCTCGAGCTTTTTAAGCTTTTAAGACCACGCATTTTGGGTGGAAAAAATGGAGATGTTAGTCGTGCAAACAATTGACTTCTTTGATGTTTTTTTTTTGGTATGTTTAGATGATAAAGTTGGTGCTTGTATTACACTTTGTTGGCAAGTTGATGGTGGTAATGTTAGTCATCACTACACTTAAAGATTACTTTATTCGATTCATATGAGATACAAATAAATTAAATTTATTTCTTATATCATATTTACTTTTTATATTAAGTTAGTTTATGTTTAATATTAGGTACATTTAAGGTGTAAATGAGTCGAATCGTGTCGAATTTTGACAGGGATCGACTCAACTCGACAATATTATGCTTGGCTTGATAGCTCAACAAGCCTTAATGAGAGAAGCTCAAGCTTACCTCGAGTAAGATTGAAGTCAACTCGAGAAAGATTGAATTCGGCTTGAACCCCCGGATTGAAAACCTTGATGTATTTGTGATGATGTTTTTCTATACCAAATTAAATTGAAAATATGTGATAAGATTTAAATTCGACTAAAGCTCGACTCAAAAAGCTCGATGCATTTATATGAGTAATGTATTTACAGACAAATATACGTATATAATGTATATAAAGAACATATATATCACATACATGATTATAACTTGAATCAAACTTATATAAGTTCGAACTTGACTCGTTAGACATTTCAAGCTTATTTTTTGGGCTCAAGCTTGAGCTCGAGGCTCAATAAAGCTCGGCTTAAATGAGATCGAGTCATGTTCGAGTTCGAGTTACACGACAAAATCTCGACCCGTTTACACCGTGTTACGTTAAGCCAACATCTTTGCCTCCTTTGATATGAGCTAAGCATCATTTGAATGTAATCAATATTTTCTTTTGATGGAAAAAAAAAAGAATACACACAAGAAAACCAGATTTTATGATAATATGTTTGTAATATCAACCACCTTAATTAAAATTCAACGTTATACAAATCAATATTAAGTTGAGCATCACAATATCTCAGGAATACCTAGAGAAAGTAAAGAGGCCTACTGCATGCATGAACCAATACACGCAAAGGTCTGAATCGTTCATCTCAATTGACAGCTTGTCGAATTTATGGCCAACTACTTGTACTTGTTCATGAAGAGGGTAAGAAGATGTCATGAATATGCACAACACAACCCACCATTGTATCTTTAATGGACACCTAGTCCAAGATTCGCCTGATCCGAAGCTAGCCTACACTAGTTCTTGTATCGAGCCCAACTTTTGTACTAACAAACCTAGTTGCAACTAGTAATGTACGTACACAGAAATGATGGGCTTCGTCTTCGAATGGTTTTCTACCATCTCATATTCTAAAGTACTATATTGAGGAACAACTCGCAAGACATGCTCATTTCCTCATTATGATTGGTTAGAGTACTATATTATTGTTATGGAAACAAAAGCAACGTATCTTAAACACTTAAAGACATGTAACTACCTAGTAGGGTTACATTAGCTTATCCCATTGGAAAGTGAAATGTGTGTCTTAGTAAGGTTACAATTAAGAACATGAGATCAACTTTTTGGTAGCCATATTAATCAATGATGCCACGTCCAAAACCGGCTTGTCGTATATAGAACATCATATGAACATCTAGTACATCATCCATTTCATAGTTAAACAAGTTTCATGCTTGATGTCTTGACTATTGACTAAAAAAACAAGTGCTTGACTAGTGGAGCGAGATTTTACTCATGAACCCATATATATTTGTGTGATTAAAGATAGACATAAAATGTGAAGTGTGTGTACTTTTTTGGGGAGCAAGTGAACTTATAACATGATGCATGAGATGTGTTTAAGGTGCAACGAACTAAGTTGGTAGTTGAAAGTTTGTTTAATGTCGAGTAGTTGGGATCATTAAATCCCTAGAAAGACAAGTCATTTCTCATCCTTAAAAGTGTGTTCAGCCTAGGAGCTAGGTTTATGTCATGTCTCTTCTAAGTCAACAACATGGTTTTGTTGCTTTGGGTTACATTACATGAAAGCAAAAAGATAATTAGAAGAGTCTTGTTTTCTGGAAGATTAATTAAAACATGGTTATGCTGTTAAAGATTAACCAAAAGGGTCAAGAATTTCGAGCAAGTACTCCACTTATGTCAAATAAAGAACTAGAAGATGGGCGTTGTCATATTTAATTTGTGGGTTTATGAACTTGTTATAAGTTTGATAAGCTTATAAAAAAAATTATTATTTTATTTTTAATTTTGTGAAGCTATACACTTGAGCTTATAAGATTGGTAAGTTCAAGTATATATGTTTAAAAGTCCAAAAATGTGCTTACAAGCCTATAAAAGTTTCAATAAATTTATAAGTCGTAAAATAAGCTTTACACAAACACCAAACAAGTTCAGATAAAAAGAATGAGGAGTAATCTATAAACCAATCTTTAAGTCGAGCACCATCAATCTGATGAGACATCCTGGAAATAGCTAGGGATTCCGAAGAGGGTGTGAGTGATAAAGTAAGTGGATGATGTCACGCACATAATTGTAAATGAATAGGTTTTGATGAGTAACGACTACCAAAAAAACTCGATAATAACTTGAATCGAGCCTATATAAACTCGAGGTCGATTCGTTAAACATTTCAAGATCATTTTTTGGGCCAGAGCTTGAGCTCAAGGCTCGAAAAAGCTCAGCTTAAACAAGACCGAGTCAAGTTCAAGCTCGAGTTACACGACAAAAGCTAGACACGTTTGATGGGGGAAAAAAAGAACACACACAAGAAGACAAGATTTTAAGACAACCAAAACAATGAAATGAAGATATTACTATAAGATCCTATGGTCGGTTGAATTAATGAGAACACTAGGGGCGAGAAACTTACCTTGAGGATATTAAGCCAAACACTAGAGGCGAAACTAAACTCGATCTCTACATACTCACTACCATGTATTGCGCTAATATCTCACAAATCAAACAAAATATTTACGAGTGTATATGAATCACTTGACGTATCATAGATAACAAGTCGATTGGGATCCCACATAAGAAATTCTTCGTTATTCAAAACAAATTAATAGCCCTAAGAAGTAAGATCCAAAGCTAATGTAAATAAACATCTTTTTACCTTATAGATTTTCCATTCATCTCCCAAGATCAAAGGTATCATTGATGTTCGATATTGTTCCACAAACAAAGGCAACCATATATTAGTTCTAAACATGTGATTACTCGATTATATGATGAATTTTGAAAAAGTAGATGGATTTCTATAACCTTGAGGACGATTAGCATGTTTTCTTTATGTTAAATCCAAATCCAATACAAATATCCATTTAAAACTTATACATAATCTAATTCCTTAAACTTTTGTGTTTGATATTTGATGTTATGTAAAATGCTCCATTTCATCCTTTTGAAGCTTGAACTTTACAAACACCACCACAAGTCCAATGATCAAAATGACAAACCATATTCATATGCATAGGTCTTGTGGTGCCGATATTGATAGCCTTGACTTAATAATTGTTTATAGCTTCTTTTATTTTACATTCGAACATGGTGTATAGTAAAACAAATTTTTAACAAAGAAATTTTCATATCATGCTTCATGGTCGATATACAAAATGTATTGTAGTCAAAGCAGTTATAACATCTAATACAATATTAAACTTGAATTTTGTTGGATTTTAAAACTATTAACACGTTAATAATTAAACACATAGCACAAGTACGTAACGAAAGACAAAGAATCAAGTATAATATATACTAGTAATTAACAAAGAATCATTGGGTCGAAGTAGTTTTGCTAGGTGCTTGATTGAAGTTAAGGCAGATCAGGTCCTTAAGGAGAGCATCACTGTTAAGATACCATTACTTTATCGGACAGGATCTACTATTGAAAAGATTCGGGTGGAATACGAATGGAAACCGCCTCGGTGTGATACGTGTAAATTGTTTGGCCATACGCTGACTGAATGTCCTAAATCTTTTCAACTTCCTACTCAGCCTAAACAGACTGTTAATGATGGTTTTCAAACTGTCACTAACAAGTAAAAGGGTAGGAATGGTGATCCAAGTGTTCCAGGTAAGGGAGGTTTTACTAAAGTGGGTCCTAAATTTAGGTATCAACCTAAAGCGCCTCCTCCTGAACCCAAGAAGGTGGATAGTGCGAAGAAGAAAGCCACTGATGTGGCTAGTTCGAGTGGGACGAAAGTTGCTACATCTAGTCCTTTTGATACACTAATTACGATCGATTCTTAATGACTGTGGCAATCCTACTGATGTAGAGGTTTCTGGTAATACAATGGAAGCAAAGGAGGTTGGGTCTCTCGAGACAGGTAATGTATCACAAGATCCGTTTGTGAGTGATTCAATGGAAACCAACGAGGTTGGTCTTACCCTATTGTTAAGAAAATTGGAGAGTTTGAAAGGCCTTCTTATCGATGGGAAAGCTACTCTTGTTGATGATAATGGTAATCCTATTAAAAAGGTTGATTATCATGGTTATAATAAGGATTTACCAGCTACTTCTTTTACTAAGAGGGTTAACCCTTTCACTAAGGTGGGGGAGATTGTGGATTCTGATAGTGATGATGAGGAGGTTGTGAACACCTTTGATGAGTCGAGTAACCTATTTGGTGGTGGTCATGATCGAGAAGATGATTATGATGACTATGATTATGATAACTATGCGGATCAAGTTTACGATCTTCCAGAAAATTTGGATATTATTATTACACGTATGGTATCAAGCTCCAAGGTCTTGGTGGAAAGTAATGTTTTCTCCATAGGAGTCTAATGTTATATTTTGAGTAGTGGTTTATTTTCTTATATAGAGAATAGGAAGTATCTTGTTTTGTAAGCTTTTCGCCTATGTAACGGGCTGAGATATGGGATTCACTCATATCCTTTGCACTTAAACGTTTTTTGGAGTAATATATTTACCGGGTCTTTGACCTTTTACCCCAAAAAAACATAGATCAAGAGCGTGTACCTTTTAGCAATAAAAAGCAAACGAACAACGTACTTGAATATTCACGTGTGAATAAACGTAACATACGAAACCACTTAAAGATCAAAGTAGATATTCTCCACATAAACACACATAATACGTTCTTTAGCAAACAATTAAGTATGCTAGCACTAGTAGTGATAAGCAAACAAGTTCTTCGATCTTTGAATAAAGCAAATCCAAACCGAAACGCTTGTCGTTGATAATGTTCAATCGACCAAACCAAAACCAATAATATCAATCGAGTAAGAAAGGAAGGAAACCCTTTAGTCTGTTGTCAAACAAATCCAAAATCACATTCACGTACATGGTTTTGCATGCATGAAGACATAAGCATGCATGTACGAACGTATGTGTATGATCATTAGCATGTATGTGAATTAGCAGCAGGAATATCATAAGCAGTATTACAACCGAATGACTTTTGTGTGTCAGGGATTGAATCAAATATTGGTTGAGTAGCAGCTAACAGCAAGGTGAAGATAATCAATAGCAAACAATATACTACCGAGTGATTAAATCGTGTAATCACTTTTCAAAGTAAACTATTCGACCTTATTGTTCGGGTATCACGAATATCTATTTGGGATAAGACCAAATGTATATTAATGATTTAGACACAAATCAATAACACTTACGTATCCAAGTGTTTATGTTTTCTTGTATTGCTTCATGCATGATTTGATTTTCTATATATATAGGAAAATACTCATAGTTAGTCAAATGGAATCATGAGGATTAACCGGCCCATTAATCGCCTATTAATCACCTCATAATTATTTCCATTATAGCTAATATTTGTTACACGACCAATTAAATGTGATCATTAAACGCACTTATAACTGTCACTTGAATAGGCCAAATCCGTTGCAAGTTAACTTCCAGAGTCACGGTTCACCAATCGAAACACTCACGAGCATGTTCACTTAAGAACTAACTGCGGATGGTTGAGTCTCTGGTGGATACCACTTGCTGAGGGGCATTCACTCTCTAATGAGTTAACTTAGTGAAGGATTGAACCTTCGATGAGTTACTCCCTGATGAGTATGAGTACATCAAAACCATAAACCACTAGTAGTTAGAGACCGATGGGAGTACACTGCACCTTTCCGACCCATTACCATGTGTGAATCGTAACCTCAAGTGCACTAAATTTATCAACATCGGATGATGTTTTTTGTTCGGGTACTTCATAGAGGGAGTCTTTAACTATTATATAAACAATCGCAACTTAATCATATCTGTTTCGGACCTTTTCTTAGGCACCCAAAATGTATACATAGGCTCATTTTATAACTAATTATTGAAAAGTTGCTTAAATTATCTAAATTAACATCAATTTTATTTTATTTTTATTACTATTTTTTTTTTTTTTTTTTTAATAAAATGTCTCATTTTCATATTTTCGCTTTAGGCATCAATCAAAAAATATGAGACGTCACTGCATATACTTAGGGATACGAGGTGTTTTGTTTTCTTAGATTTCCTTGATTATGTTTAAATTTCAATGGACATTTTATTAGGCTTTATATTCTTTAGGTACATTTTGTTAATGTGCATTGTTTTTCTTTGTGGTAATAATGTTTCAACTGATAATTGCTTCAAGACTTATATGGGTCTTTAATTGACACACCAATTTAATAATAACACATAACCCATTTAATGCTTGTCTGATTATGTGATTCATGCTCTGAAAAAGTAATTTACACCATGCCTTTCCCTTGAACTCGTACAACCCTCCATATCTTCACAATCTTGGTGCATTTAATGAGCTAGACCAAACAAGCAAACTCTTACTTGTTTCTCTTTAAAACCAAGCCTCACCATAAGCTCAAACACACACTTAAGCCTTCATTCAAAGTATAGATACTAAACTTTTGAAGTTACATTCATGAATTTATGATGCCACCTGTAAACTGACTTGTGCGTGGTGCTCTTTTGTATACAGGTTAAAACAGTTGAAAGAACTACACAGCTTTTTGTGTCCAAGTGCTCACTATATAGTCAAAATCTCAAATGTTTCCCTCTGAAGGAACCAACTTTATAGCTAGCATTTCTTTGATCCATCCAATACTAGTACTACTTTTTTTTATAAGAAGATAGGCTTTACAAGTTTACAGCAGTAGTTGGTTCCCAAAATAAATTCTCGTAAAAAATGACTGGTCTGCAAACCTATGTTGTATTTACTTACCATTGTGCAACAGCCGTGAGATAGTAATTAAGAAGTGCCATGTTGTGTGACATCTTAAATCACATATGATAAGAATTAGAAGCGTTAACAGTTACAACAAAAAAGTGTCTTACTTTGAGTTTCTTGAACCCGAACGAAATAGTCTTGCAAATCAACACATGTAACTTAAGATAATTAGTCTCTAGTGTGCGAGCAATCCTAAGGTGTGGAGCTTAAGGGTCTTATAAGCTAGCTTATTTACTAAAATTTATAGCTTTTCTAGCTTTCATAATGCTAATTAGTATATAAAGTTTGCAACTTGTTTAACTAATTAGTGAAATAGAAGCTAATAAAAAAGTAATCTTTAGTATTTGTCTTAGTTTATAAGATCAGGTGGTTTATTAGTCTTATCTCAACAATCGGGTTCTAATATCTTACTTTCTTAATTATTTTACTTTAAATAATTAGTTTAGAAAATGTTTATTATTGTTAGCTTAATAGTTATGCTTAGAGTACTCCCATCCATAACACCATAACACCAATAACACCGCCCGTCGCCGCCACATCGCCTTTAACATTTAACATTAACATCCCAAAAACACTCTCATCCATAACATCCCAATAACACCATAACACCAATAATATTTCATATTTTCAATTTCAACCCCTAAACTAAAACAAACACTTCATTTATTAAACTAAAACAAACATTTCATTAAAACTAAAACATATTACAATACGAGATTTAAAAAAAAAAAAAAAAAAAAAAACTTCAAATCTTGTGAAAATAAAACTACTAAAACTTAAAAACGAATCATCCGAGTCCCAACCATCGAATCGGTTGGAGAATAAACTCCCATTAAAGTATCGACTCTCCATTATGTCGAAATAGTTTTCCGTGCTTCTTGCTCACGGCGAGCACCTCTTCACGTGCCGGCTCTTCCATAATCTCCCTTACGGTTTCTTCATCTCGCTCCAGCTTGCGGAGGAAGCCTCACTTAACCCGCTCGGGTGGTTTGAAAATCCACCGTGGGCCGTTCTCACAGTGGAGTAGGAACAATTGGGAGGTACGGGATGTTTTCAAAACCCACCGGAAAGACATTTTCCGGTGGTGTAGAGTAAACATCATGTTCTTGTAGAGTTGGAAAGTCGGTTTCCGGCAAGTGATTTGGATTTGGAAAGTCGGTTTCCAAGCAACTTTTCCGGGTTGGGAATTCTTGAGAAAATCTTTATGAGACATTTTTGTGTGTGAGTTGTGTATGTAACTTGTGTGTGTTGTGTGTTATAGATAGTGTCCGTAGAGTTATATATATAAGCGAGTTGATTTTGAGTTTGAATAAATCTCGCTCGTATTTGATTTTTAAATTTAAAATTTGAATTTGAATTTATCCACTTTAATTGACCAAGACAATTTAAATTTGAATTTGAATAAGTTGAGGGGTGAAAGTGAAAATTTATTTGAAATGGTTTAGGGGTAAAATGATTTTTTTTTTTTTTTTTTTTTTTTTATTAAATAACGCGTTAGTCCCTTAACGCCTGTGGACTAACGGCGTGAAAGGTCTGCGACTCCCATCGGGTATAACGCAATAACGCTGCGTTATCGGGCTTGATTTTGGGTTTAACGCTGCGTTCGGCATTTAATGGGAGTGCTCTTAGTGAGTAGATTATTTAATACTTGTTAAGTGAGTAGTGATTTAAGAATTAATTTTGAAAACTAAAAAATTATTGATTATTAATCTTTGGTTTACTTGGATTGGTTTTTGGTTATTTTGACGGGCAAAAGCCATTAGCGTAGTCAATCATTAATTTAAGTAATTAAGAAGATTGTTATTTAATTATTTCTGGATTAATTTAGATCTATTTAGTTGGTTGTTTTGACGGGCAAAAGCCGTTGGGATAATTAATTATTTAAATCTAGTTATTTTTACCAAGATAAGAATTGTTTTCAAAATAAACCAACGTTATGAGAAATAGGTTTTTAGACGGGTATTAATTCAACACTTTTAAATGATTATTCACACTTAATGATATTTTCACCTCACTTGACAAACATATCTTTTATTATCATATTCTTAGATTGGTTTATCGTCATTAGTCGTAGTTTCCTTTTAATTAATTAAAATAGTGTTTAAAATCTTTTTAAAATACAAACCAAAAACATTTGATAATCAAGCATATAACAAAAGACATAAACCTAATTTTCAATTCATATCGTCGTGGAATACGACTCCTGAAGATTAGTTATCACTTGTCCTCAAGTGAATTTTACCTCTGACAGGAAACTTAATTAAAACGACTCTACCTACAATAGAATCGTAGGGTTTTACTGAGGTTAAGAACCGAAAGGATAAAGGTAAATAGATTGGAGTTCAAGGGCCTCAGAAGAAGCCGTCACATGGTTTTGTTGTTGGAATAGGACCTAAATTTTAACCTTTCTACAGTATATGTTAAAAAAAAGCCCCAACCCTAATACGCTCTGGAGAAAAATGGCGACTTCCCCTTCCCATCATGTTCTGATCATTAAACCTTCTTCTGCTTGATTCCAATATCATTTAACACTCCTATCACGGATTAATCATGTGATTTTATCCCTTTAGTTGGTTTATTGTTTGATTGGCGATTAAGTAGTTAAGGGTTTACTTTTTTGATTTAGGGTTTCGCTATTTAATTGATTCGGGTATCTTTTTTAGACACTAATTATTCTATCATTTTGTTATGATGTGAGTCGATTTAGGTTATCATGTTGGCCGACTAAGCCCGTTTAAGGTTTTGTTGGCTGTTTTCTTTCCTAATCAAAAGCTGCGATCTGCTGTTATTTTTTGTTTTAGTAGTGAGTTGTTTAGGGTTGTATTTTCCTTGTCTTTATTTATTGTATCTTCATCATGGAACATGGGGCTGATGTTGGTGATAAAAGGGTACGATTGATAAGAAGGCGAAAGCTTGTGACGCACCTCGTCCGAGTATAAGTGATGCGAGTGTGCCAAATTTGGAGACTCAATCAGGTTCTACTCCTATATCTTTTGCGGATATGTTTAAGGATAAAACACCCAAGAAGACCGTTAAGATTTTTGTTAGGATCCAATATTTATTGTGTTGATGATTCGGGTGGTCTTGGATGATCAAAATACATGTTTGCCATAGTTAGAGAGTTAGTAGAGAGAGAGAGGATGTTCTTGCTAGAGGTTTACACAAATGTTGAATATTAGATTAATGAGAAGAAGCACCACCCCTTCCATGGATGGAAGGGGTATTTATACTTACAGACTCAACGACCTCCTATCGGCCTGTGGATCAGGGATACAGTGGGTAAAGACCCGTCCTTCCTCCACGGTGTTGCACTAATCTATTTTACGCTACTGACTAACTAATTAACTACATAATAATGTAAATAACGACAAGTCTACGAGCTAACTTAAGCTAGATAACATTTGGGGTGACCGACACTTCACTATGGAATTTTCTAATTCCTAACAATCTCCCCCTAAGGGAGGTCACCCCATGTTTTACATTTCGAATCCTAGCAATCTATTCTTGTCATTGTTCTTGAGCTCGTAGACTTCAATTCTTCAATTCAGCAATCTTTGTGCTTTTGTAGTGCAACTTCAAAGTACGCATTGATTTGTACTTTCAGTGGAGGTTTTTGAACCGATCCACATCTTTGATGATCTTCGAGCTTTCTTTGAGATCATCACCACGATAAATCTCTCCGGATCATCCATAGTAGTGTTGCCTTCATGTGAAGTTGTGACATTTGGACCGACATGCTCACACTTTTGAATCATGACATCTTTCCATCGAGTAGCGGAAGCCTTCTTGGTTCATGATATTTGCAGAATAAGCATAAGCATAGTATGAAATATCGAGCCGTGTTATGTAGATATGTACCACCATGATTTCTTCAAATTAAGTGTGGATCTTTGTGAGCATGCGGCTTTGGATTGACTCCTCAATTCGATCACCGCAACCGTCAAATGTACCGCAAACAACATTAGCAATAAAGCGCACAAAAGTGTCTTTGATCACTTTCGTTGAATTGAGGTACACGCCCACGGTTCCCGTTGATCAAGACAAGCATCGCTGTGATCGTAGGATTCCTAAGAATCTCCTTGACGGGGTTTCGCACTGTGTTCTAGTCGTTCTCAAACCGAACGTCTCAAAGAAGACAACACGGAGTGAGTGAACCAAAGAATTGAGATTCACCGATTGATGAAAATGATTTGAAAAACAATCGCGTATTGCTTGAAGAAAGAGTTTTGCAATACGACGAAGGTTTTATGAGAAAGATCAATTTTCAAACAAAATACTTTTGTATAAGAGAATTAGTACACATTCGACATGCTAGCGAAAAGAAGAGATTCGCACATCGAACGGTTTTCTAAAAGTATTTTTCAATCGTAGATACTTTTTGAATTTGAAAACATAAGTACACATTCGACGTGCTAGAGAAAAGAAGGTTTGCACATCGAACGGTTTTTTCAAAAGTATTCGTCAATTCATTTCCTGGACCAAGGTTGATTCACGAGTGAATCTCCCTATTGTTTCTATCCAGTTGTCACAAGCTTGATCTTACGAGAGGATCTCACATGTCACCCACCAAGAGCTTGTTTGATGTTGGCTCTAGAAGGCTTTCCATCTTCATTGTGAATATGTTAGCATATCACTCAGATGTTCTGGCAATACCACAAGGATAATGCGTAGGACTCTTAATATATTCTTACTTTCCACATTGTGTGAAACAGCAAGTCTTCATTAATTTAGTGTCCTAATGAGATATTGTGGATGATCTCTTGGCTCTAGACTCAATTAGTGCGATTTGGTTCTGTGTGGGAGACTAGGAGAGGGTCTCCTTCTTCAATATCAACAATCTCTAAGAGAAAGTCGATAGATAATGTCGGTTCCCGTGAGAATGAAACAAGCCCTTTAAGAGGAACTTGAGTGGCTTGGGAAGTTTAGTGCAATGCGTCATTGGGTCCATGACGTCTTGTCTTCAATACCAAGTGTTACCTTAGTAACAACCAAGAGCATATGTATTGAACCCGGTTTTCGCCCTAAGGTTGAATTGATGGAGGCTATTTCTTTTCACCCTTTTCACATTCATTTCTTTTTCATTCTTCAACCCTTGATTGCTTACCGAGACTTCATTACTAGAACCTTGTTGGGTTTATTCGAAGACTAGCTCTGCCTCGGTCCACACTCTTCCCATATTCTCATTTTCTCCTTTTTCAATATACCTAAGGACTCTATACTATCTATTGAATTGTCCTCGGTAGATCCCTCCGGTTCGGGCGGATCGTGGGAACAAATACCTAACCTATCCATCCTTATAACACCATGCATAATGTAAATTTGGTCGGTCTTTTGCTATTGTTCATTCCTTCTCGAAACCAATTGAAAATCATTTGGAAAACCAATCAAGGTACTTGTGATACGAGATCAAAGCATTTTGTACCTTAATAGTTTTGATCATTTAGAAAACCTCCCTCAACATGTGCGTATGATTTAGAAATTGTTTAGCACAAGGAGGCAAGAGGACTTTGAAATATTTTCTTTGATCACAATTTTCATACTAAAAAGCCATTTGATTTTCTTTGGTAAATTCTCCCCCTCAATATGTGCAGAGGATATTTGAAATAATTTTATCACATAGAGGCAAGAGTTAATTTGAAGCACATCCACAATCACAAGAGCCATTAAGAAAACCATTTGAAAACACAATCAAGGTACTTTATAATTTCTTTTAAAAAACTTTTGTACCTCGATGGTTTTGCTCCCTCAATATGTGCTTCGAGAATTGAAAGCGTTTAGCACATATGAGAGAGCAACTGCACTAACCGAATCAAAACGATCAACTTTTATCAAATTTCATTATTAAATCACAAATTCTCCCCGATCAAAAATATCAAATCCTTTGAGATTTTGGATCCCAAGTGATTTAATTAGGTTTAGAAAACATGGGAGAAAATGTGGCCTTGTTTAAATACTCATCCGGTTTTGGATAAATCCTCCTCCTCAACATGTGCATTGTGTATTTGAAATCGTTTGGCACATGGAGCGGGAGTGCCTTTGAAGGACTAAAACCAATTCCATTACAACAGATTTGAGATTTAAATCACGACCTCTCACCCGATCAAAGATTTCAAACCATTTGAGATTTGTGATCCCAATCGATTTAAATCATTTAGAAAAATTTGGGAAAGACGTGGCGAGATTCAATTTTGAAAGATGATGATAAGGACCATTTTAAGACATTAAAGATTGTTAGTGTCGTATGATAGTTTTAAGAGATCTTTTAAGTAAAACAAAACAATTTCACAATCAAACAAGAACAGTAAAAATTTCATTTTGAAAGACCTTGATTCTAAAGAAAAAAATCATACCATGACATAACATTAAATCTTTAGATCACCACTTATTTTGTACAAACGGACTTGATGAAATATTGTTTGAAAATATTTTATTTTAAATCACTCTCCCCTCAATCCATGACATAATTCAATGATTGAGTGACTTATGTTTTGATAAAATGAAGTCCGTGATTTTCAAAATTTAGACCAATTTATTTTCAAAACAATATTTTCCATTTTCAAAACAATATTATTCAAAGTTTTAGAAAATGGTATCATTCACTACTTGTCCCGCACAAGGATACATTAGGTGGTTGAGAAGCTTCCGTTGTTCTTCAGAGGGCTTGGAAGAAAACCGTCTGCCGATGCGGTGAGGCTTCTTCTTATGTTGCATTTTGAATGCCAACCGAGGTCAAATTAAGCTCCGTTTCTTCAATCACTTAGAAGAAAACCATCTGGCGATGCGGTGATACCTCTTACGTTGCATTTATGCCAACTCTCCATTGAAGTCCAATTAAGCTCCGTTTCTTCATTTGTCAACCCAAGATATCGTTACCCTTTCCTTGCGGCATCCAATCATGTTCATTTGAGGGATCCGGATCGGGAACATTCTTATATACCAATATACCTGCATATGTTAGTGAACACACATACAAATATATGGTGGTCGACAACACCCAAACAACAATCGACTAATAAAAGTCAATTCAACATATCAATCAGATCATTCAAATATATATGGAATAATGTGTTAATCAAACTCTAATCATCTAAACCTAACAATCACATCCTAGAAACCTAGTCCTTCAACATAGGCAATTGTATTTTACGATAAGCACGAGGATGAATAAGATAATCTCGTTAGATGATACAGATTTGAAAACATTCTCCCCTCAATCAATGACTTAAATTTTCTTGAAAAGGTTAAAAGCTACAAGTCATTGATTGAGTTTTCAATTATAAAACACCGAATCTGATTGTTCTTAAAGCAACTCATTTACCACCACTTTTGAAAACAACAAATATTTTTCTCAAGAATTTTAGACGGAAAAATATTTGTGTAGGAACAATGATCCTTCGACATACTTTCCTTGTTTTGTTTTTAGGATAAGTGCTGAAATATTTGAAAATTGTTTAGCGTAGCACTTTCCTTTCTTTAAAAAGCGGGTTGCTATCGAAATAATAGCAAGCCATATTTTGAAGCTGGTTACTGATCTGAAATAATCAGAAGCCATCATTTGAGCCAAGTTCTGATCGAAATAATCGTAAGCCATATTTGAGACATGTTTTGAAAAGAATATTTACACCTCTGCTCGAACTTCATCTAAAGTCCCGTGCCATTATTGAATAACATTTCTAAGACCGTAGATGTTATCGATACCGTAAGACATGTCTAGAGAAAACATATTTTGGAATTTTTCAAATTTTCGATTTTTATGGGTTTTGTTGGTTTTATATTTTTCTATTTTCTTTTCTTGGTTTTATATTTTCTATTTTCTTTTATTGGTTTTATATTTTGTATTTGGTTTTAATAAATATATACAAAGATAGAATAGATGATATAGTTAAAGAGGATGATGATACGAGTACCGAGATAAGGATATCGAGCAAGACGTCGTAGAAGATAGAATTCGTCATCTCTTAAACATCCACCACCAAAGCTTCCGTGGCTCTTGAATCGAAGAAAGAAATTGAACCAACTGAAAGTGAAACTTTGGCGACTTCCCCAAACCGAAAATCCTTTAGTGAAAGGATTCAAAGCTTTCTTTCAAGCTTCTCTTAGCCGATGCACAAAGAAGCACACCATTATCATCGAACTTCTGCTCCTTTCAAGAATAATCACCGTGATTCTTCGTTCGAGGTTATACCATCCAATAGAATACCAAAGAACATATCATCCCACACATAAAACAATCTTCTCAAATTCCTTTTCTCTCGACGTCCAAAGCGATCCATTCCAAAAGGTGTCAAGAGACCACTTCCCCACGTAGTCGAATTGATGCGATCGGTCTCTTAGACTAGAGCTCACGAACCCGAATACACATATACCAAGACAAAGAAACTTATACCATCAAGTAGCAGATTAAGTCCAATAGCCAAAGAATAACCCCGATGTATACTTTTCTCTCCCTCAAGAAAGTGTATGAAGCTCAAGAACCCGGCACCGAATGCCCAAAGAGAGAATAACCGATAACATTAAAGAAGCATGCCGAATCACCGATTATCTATGCGGTGACAATCTCTGCGGATGTCAACACCGAATAAGTGATTATATCTACGAATCACCGATTAAGCCCTCAAGTAAAACAATGAGCATCCCCAATGTACACAATCTCTCCCCGATGATTGTGATAACATCAAAATCATCACACACTTGTGTACCTCTTTCATCTTCGAAACTAACTCTTCCATCTCTTCCCCACATAGTTGGAATAAGAACACTAAACGCCTTGATGAGTAAAACCTTGAGTTTCTATGCGGTCATGACATTTGTTTTCCCGGATATCTTCAATCACTTAGAAGTATTAAGCTCATCAAGTTTACTCGCCATGAGTCAAACCTTGAGTTTCTCTCATGTAATAACATTTGTCTTCCGGGATATCTTCAATTACTTAGAAGTATTAAGTTCATCAAGTTTACTTGCGTTTAGATGCTTGTCTCCTTCCCCTTCTTTGGTTTTGACACTTGAATCAAGAACTCTTTGTAAGCCCAAATACTTGAAATCTTTTGAGAAGAACCTTAGAAGTCTTTGTGAGAATCAACTTGCTGAAGAATATGAGCAAGTCTAATTGGGGATTAAATTCGACATATCACTCTCCCCCAATTAGTGCTCTCCTCTAAACCGACAATCTGTTTGATGAATGCCATGAATTAAGAAGAAGTCTTTAGATCGTTAAATGCAACTCGTCTTTAGTCTTCTTACATGTAGCAAAATATGTAGAACCGACTGTAGACTCGACCTTCTTCAAGATTGTCCGGTTGGGAATAGAAATTTAACATCTTCAACTCACCAAAACAAGAGCATCACCAAAAGGCATCCCAATCAACTTACATCTTGCAAATCCTTAAATAAAATCCTCCCAATCAAACAAGAACGAGAAAGATGTTCATCAAGGAAATCGCAATAAGGCCAGAACGAACACACGAAATGGTAACACCAAGCAAACAATCACATCAAACAAGAACATAAGGTTGTTCGAATCATCATGTTGATGTGCACGTGAAGCATTAACCGGAAGCACTTTGTCAATAAACTCATCAATCCGAGTGAAGATGTCAACCAACGGCTCTTAGGCGAACAACTCCATGTGAAGATGACCCGATAAGAAGAAGCTCGGTTCTTACATGAGTTTAGAGCCGTATGACCATTTATAATCTCTAATATCAATCAACAATGCAAAAATTCACACTTCTTCTCCCTCAAAAATTGCATACGGAGATGCCATTCTTGATTAAACAAGTGAACATTATCCAAATGTAGTCTATTCACACTTCTCCCCATAAAATCAAAGACAGGATGTCGCCATCGTCATTATAGTTGAGAAAGTGGAATCGAAAACAATCAACAAAGAGCCGATTCACTGATGGTGAAGCACATGGAAAAGCATGAAGCATGTTGATGAGAATGGTCATAAATAGAAGATTTCTCTTCTTGGAAGATAAAGCGCACCGACACGTACACTTTTCTTTTCTTTAAGAACAAGGCATGAACTGTTGTGTTCATACGTCATAAGAAGATTTCTCTTCTTTTGAAGATAATCTTTGAAACGCATACATTTCTTTTCTTTGAGCACGAGGCCCGAATCGATGTGAGCAGACGTCATAATCTCTCTTTTCATCATCTCTTGGCAAAACATGTAATCCAACCCATTATCATTCAAGAGGCTCTTTGTAGTGACAAGCGATGGAGAAAACCAATATGATGAATTTGACCACAAGTAAACTAACCCGAACTCGTGACTTAAACTTGCACATATGAAACAAAGAGCGGTGCCGAGAAATCATGCTCCATTGAATCTCTAAGTACTCTATACTCTTCAACCAACCAACCATCAAGTAATAGACGTACATCACCTCTTGAAAATCCACAATTGAATGTGACACTGAGCACTACAACGTAACTCCTTTAAGTGATAGTTATTTTGTGGTGGTAAGAGCCCAATTCCCAGTGGTAAAGAAAAGTAAAAGCCACCCAACAATAACTAGATTCCCAAGTCTTCGTTTTTGATAATAAGCTCGAACAAGGATCCTGAAGAATCTTCATCCATCCATCCCCGATACCTTCAGATACTAAGTACACTCACCCGTGATATTTCACTTCAACCTCAAATAAATAATACTGAATTAACGCCGTTGTCACATCTTCTGAACTGCTCAAATCTAGCCTCCTTTGACCTTTTAAGTGAACTATGATAATGGTTTCATCCCGACCATGGTTTAATGAGCATAACCCCGTAAAACTTTGAAGTAACCAAACCGCCATGACGAATATCTAAACACACATCCAATTCATAAAATACACCCTTTTTTCCCTTCATCAAAGCAGAAACCGTAGCACCAGCATCAGATACGATCCAGAAATACACTTTCCTCTCTCCAGGATGGTTCCATCATCACGGGATTTTACAATTCTATGGTCTAAACCGAGAAATAGTTTCTTTCGCGGGATTTTACAAGACTAAGAATAAACCGTAAGATAGATCCGAAATGCACTTTACTATTACCGGGATGTTTCCATTGTCACGGTATTTTACAAGTCTATGATTTAAACCGAGAAATAGGTTCTTTCATGGGATTTTACAAAACCAAGACAAAACCGTAAACAATGTCAGCTTGAATGTGTTATGACAACTTTGGTTTCGGTGAATATATGTTTTAGGGGAACATGCAGCGGTTCATCAGCGGTTCATTATTCAACATCAACAATCTCATCAACCATCCAACAATCACTTTGGTGAGCACATCATTCACACATTCAGTTGGCTAAAGTAGTGACCACATGGAGAAATATACCCGATATACCAAACTTGATCATGAAGTAAAATTTCCCAGATATGTTACTTAACCTTGTACTAATCTTTGTGAAGAAGAAACGGTGTACCCAATGTACAAAACCTCTTGACGTATCATCAACTGCGTGAGACACCGAAGTGATAGTTACGTTGTGGGTCAAGCGAGAAAGAATCACAACCGTAACTTAATAGCCAAGTCTTTATCACACCCAAACAAGTCATCTTCGCGGAAGTGTAGAAAGAAAGAAGACGAAATAAGTAAACGTGCCCGAAAAAAAAAACTCACTTCAAATCCAAATAAGAAATATCGAACAAACAACCCCATAGTCAACCTTCTCCAATAAACATTTCAAACCGTGACATAATATTTTACGTGAAAATGTATATAGTCATATTATCAAACCATATCAACCATCAAATCACATCACAAATTTCTTCAACAAATCTCATACCATACAATACCATAAACCGTAAGTCCAACTTCATGAGCATGTACCAATATCCAACGAAGCCCGATCCATAAATAAATCCAATATGAGTGATCCAACTCATTAGCACAGATAATCTATTTGTTCCCGACCCAAGAGTATCGTTCATTACGTGTATCAAAGTAAACTTGACCGGTTTAAGTAGAATATTTGTTCCAAAGATGAATTATAATAAACTCGGATACCAAAGAACACAACCAAACACATGAGCAATTGTCAAATGCGATCTAACCAAATAGACTCAATCACAATATTTCAGTACAAACTTGTATTCAAAGTATCTCCATATTCTCACATTTAGAATGCTCAATCCGCATGTCCAATAACCAATATACGGCCCATTAGTTATCGGTGACCTACAATCCATCAATAATACGTCTCACCGAATAGAAAACACACGCCCAATGTTCAAAAGAATAAGACTCGACCCATTAAAACATCCATATGTTGCCCTAAATTGTGGGTATTTAATCGCACTCATACCACTCAACAACCCTAACACCAATTACACTCGGACCCTAAATATTCTCTCTCAAAAATCGATCCACGCTTTTAATCTCACAACCAACTCGCCACCATCTCTTGAATCGCTATCACAACTCATCAACAAACCCTAATCTCTCTCCTATCTAATTCGGGCCGCCTCCTTCTCAATCTTTGGTCCAGAAAACCAAGTAGCCTCCAAGCTCATCACATATCATTCTCCAATCTTTAACCACGAAGCATAACTAAATATATCTCTTTAAATAGCTTTTACTTTTAACACATCATCAAGAAAGTTTGGAGAAACATGATCCAAGGATGGGTTTCAATTACACGCCTTTTAACCTCAAAATGAGGGAGCCAGGGGTTGGCAAGAGGCCTCAATCGAATAGACCACGAGATGGTTATGATGTGATTGATGGGGCTTGGCCACGAGGATGGCTTTGATATACAACGAATAAGAGACTCATCTTTCGGGATCCATTATGGTATACAAGTAAGTTCAATTTTATGTATCTTAAAGCGAGAACGAATTAAGAAAAGTTGATAACATACATGTTATCTTCATATTCTTTATGATTCGGACATTAAAAGCGAGTATACTCAAAAATGATCTATGAGGCAAGCGTCCATATGTGTGTAGATTGATTAAGATCTATGTGTTTGGAACCATTCACATATGGAACAAGGCTGAGATCTCAAACATGTTTTACATGGTTAATAAGGGTCGACCTGTGATGATATCTTTTCGTGAAATGGACCTTGATGTGTCTTGTTGTACATTTGTACCATACGAAAAAAAATAAACTGAGGTCACCAATACTCAAAGATGTTTCCCTTTTGGTTTTAGTTTTCAGTTATATTTTTATTGTCTGTTGTGAAGTGGATACTTGGTTGAGTAAAGATGTAGGATGTGTTTCGAATCGATGATGGTTTTCAACCGAGGTTCATAATGAAGTCGGTAATAGGTATTGTGGTCGAGGTCAATGTTTTCTCATTCATCATTTCTGTCTTGTTGGTTGAGGTCACAAGTCGCTAGATTAATTACTTGACATAAGTAAAGTGGTTTAGATAAGTTGCAACAACATTAAACACAACAAGTCGCTAGCTTAATGTGTCAACTCGCTACTTGATAAATATCACGTCGCTACCATTTTCAAACCAAGTCGCTAAGCCAACTCGCTACAGTTGTTGACTCAATAGTCAACAACTTGTTACCTGGTACAAGTCGCCATAAAATTTGGTACACAAGTCACTACATAGATACACTGAATCTGGACAAATATTGACTAGTCGCTAACTTGCAATTTGACATTTTCCGATGAGTTTTCCGGCCATATTCCGACCATGTTCATAAAGACCCAGAAAAACTTGCAAAGAAAGATGCACCATTTGACCCATTATGACCACAACAATGACCAGATATTCAAAACAGACCATGACTAAGTCGCTAATAAGAACAATGACCTCAAGTCGCTATCAAGAAAAAGTATGTTAAAAACAGTTTCAGCTTAAAAACCTGCTTAAGTAAGATAAAGATACCAAAAGGTTTATCAAAATAGTTTAACCATAAAACAGATAACCATGTTGTACCAGCAGATTCATGAAAAAAAACCATTTATGACAACCCTGAAACAGTCAACAGATTCATAACCCCAACATAACTTGCATCAACCCACGAATCAAAACACATAACAACAGCCAACCCATCCAATAAACCATATAAACCACATACAACTAACCGTAAAAGACCATACAAATCACCAAAACAATATAACCTGGCTCTGATACCAATTGTTAGGATCCAATATTTATTGTGTTGATGATTCGGGTGGTCTTGGATGATCAAAATACACGTTTTCCATAGTTAGAGAGTTAGTAGATAGAGAGGATGTTCTTGCTAGAGGTTTACACAAATGTTGAATATTAGATTAATGAGAAGAAGCACCACCCTTCCATGGATGGAAGGGGTATTTATACTTACAGACTCAACGACCTCCTATCGGCCTGTGGATCAGGGATACAGTGGGTAAAGACCCGTCCTTCCTCCACGGTGTTGCACTAATCTATTTTACGCTCTTGACTAACTAATTAACTACATAATAATGTAAATAACGACAAGTCACGAGCTAACTTAAGCTAGATAACATTTGGGGTGACCGACACTTCACTATGGAATTTTCTAATTCCTAACAATTTTAGCGATGAGAAACAAAATTGTGTGCTTGGTGCTAATGTTACCATTCCTTTGGAAGCTATCGATGAGGTAAGCTCTAGATTCGCTAATACTTTGTATGGTTATTTCATTGGTAAGAGACTCGCTTTTTCGATAGTATAAAATTACGTTATAAATACATGTCTGAAGTTTGGTTTACAAAGGGTTATGCTTAATAATAGTTTTTTCTGTTCCAATTTGAAACCAAAGAGGGTATGGAAAGGGTGTTGGAAGAAGGTCCATGGTTGATATGATTGGTGCCTATCTTTTTGAATATTTGGACTCTGAACACTAAACTTAAAAAAGATGATATAACTTTAGCTCATGTTTGGGTTAAACTCCATAATATTCCGATTGTTGCGTATCCAGAGGTTGGTCTTAGTTTGATTACAACGCAAATTGGTCGTCCTATCATGCTTGATTCCTACACGAGTACGATGTGCCTTAAGTCGTGGGGTCGTAATTTCTATGCTAGGGCCCTTGTGAAAGTTTCGTCAAAGAAAGTCTTACTTGAATCTCTTGTGGTTGCTATCCCTTACCTTAATGGGTCAGGTCACTCATTGGAAAAAAATTGATATTTAATATGAGTAGAAGCCGTCAAGATGTGAGACTTGTAAAGTATTTGATCACAATGATGATGGATGTCCTAAGAGAGTGAAACTGGTTGTGAAAGATAAATAGTTGGTTGATGAAGAGGGTTTCGGTGAAGCTTATAAGATGAAATGAAATGGTAAGCTTGAGGGTACTAATTGCCAGGTTAATGGGATTCGTTTTCAAAAGCTTAAAGTTTCGTATTACTATAGGCTGGTTACTAAGCCAAAGAATGGAGGAGCAACAACATCTAAGCCTTTTGTCCAATCGAATACAGGTTCTCCAATGGTTAATGTAGGTTCTAAATCTTGTAATGAACCTACTCTCGATCCTACTAGTAGTATGACTCCATCCCGAATAATAATTGGGTGGATGATATCAACCTTGTTGATTTAAAGAACAATTTTGATGTGCTTACGAGAACAAGATTCGGTTTTGAAACCGTGATTGGGATTACGTGTACTCTGGTAATCTCTAGTTCTTCGAACTACGCCTATCGCCTAGGAAGAACACTTATATTGTTGACAAAATTGGGAAGCTTGAAAAGCTTATTATTGATGGGAAAGCTACCGTGGATGATGATGGTAAACCTCTTAAAATGTTGTTTCTTTAACTAAGGTAGGTAGTAACCCATTCTCTAAGGTGGGCAATGTGGTAGTTTCTGACAGCGAAGATGATGAAGTTTTTGATTATCACAGTGGGATGTTGTATTCTAGAACTGGAGGTAAGGAGCACAGTGTTTATAAGCAATGAAAAGTGGATACGGGTGATGGCAACAATTATAATGATGATGTTTTTGGTCTTTCTCCTGCTCAGTTAAAGGCTGCTAAAATTCAAGATTTTTGTCTTAACTAGGTTTTTTTATATTTTTTTGCATAAATTGTATATTTTATGCTTGTTTTTGGTTGTAGCTAGTTTTTGTTTATGGCATGTCATAAATGATTTAATGGTTGTGTCAAGCGATTGCTTGCGGTTAATGTGGTACCTCAGTGATGCAAGTTTTACTGACCAGGTTTTAATATTTATATTATCTCGTTATACCTATGGTCTACCCTTTAGCACTAACGGGCAGTGTACCCGGTCGTGTGTAGTGTAGTATCTCAGAAACCGAGGTCGTCCCAAGAGCAATGTGTATTGGATTATTACTAAGTCTAGGTGTCACAGATTTCAAGATGAGTTTGATATTGATTGAAATAAACTACTAAGACAAATAAAGGCAAATAAAAGCAAATAAAGGCAAGAAAGGCAAGGGTTGTGATCAATAGAAAATAGTGGTGCTAACCTAGTTATTCATCCTAGCTAGTAATGTCTACGCCTAATTACTTCCAATTACTTGGTGGGGTCAAAGTAGAGGACAAAATTTGGTCAATTCGCCTAACCTATCGGCAAAGATGCCACCACTAGAGAAATCGGTGTCCTTCATAAGTCCAGTTGTTCCTGGTCCCTAAGCTAAGTCATTAAGTTCCGCTACATGCTAGATTTATAATAGTGAGTGCCCGGGCATTAGCAACTTAAACACTCACACCCTAATTCTTAAGTTCATCCAAACGGTAAGTGATCAGTTGGTCAAATCGCACAAGTAGAAAGGGTCGTCAGTTGGTCATATCTTACCATTCCCGTCTCAGTCTACTCACCTAAGGTCAGTTGGTCATATCTCCTAGGCAACTAACCTCTACTGCCATTAAAAACTACCGAACCAAGGGTAGCTACCAATAAACTATGCATGCATACACTTAGAAATAATTATACGGAAGTAATATAAACATAAACAAAACAATTAAGGAATCATAACTATGCCAGCACTTGGAGGTGCTTAGCCGCTCATATTAACCATACAAGTCAATTCAATATTTAATGTTACGAAATACATGAATCGAAAGTAAAGAAAAGATAAAAAGCTAATGCTTATCGTAAGGGAGTGAATTCTCCCTTAGAGATAGCTCCGTATGCTCTCTTGGATCTACCCTTGGCTTGTTCCGCGTTTTTGGTTGTGGTGTGTGAAATGGGATGCTTTGAAATGTGGAATTAGGTAGGGTATTTATAGGCGGATCCAGTTACAACAGTAACTAATAAAATAGTTACGCCGTAATCATCAAATTCTCGTGAATTGCACTAGATCTATTGGTTACGGCATAACCTTAGAAGTGGTTCGCCATATCTTCAATAATTCTTGGTTACGCCATAGTTTTGCACGAGTTACGGCGTAATTATCAGCAGAACCTTATTTGACCTAATGTAGTTACGCGTAATCTTTTGGGAGAGTTACGCGTAATCTTCCGATAAGTTGGTTTTCTAAGTCACGCTTTAGTTACAACGTAATTGAGAGAATGAGTTGTAGTAACTTCTTCAAACTAAGCATACTATGATAAATCTTCACTAAACTTCTTTAAATCCACATCTCTTTAGCTCCAATTGCTTGTAATTTACACGAAAGTGGAATAAGATGGAAAACAAACGTAAATCCATATAAATGACATAAATTACAAGCCTTATCAGGGGAAATTGACACTTAATATTCAGGATAATTTGATGTTATCAAATATCCCCCTACTTGAACTCTACTTGCCCTCAAGTAGACCTTATAAGATAGATTCCTAAAAAGATATCTCCCATTACCTGGAAAATATAAGTTTACAAATCCCTTATGCTAGAATAAAATAAAGCCGAACACCTCACGAAATGGGAACGAAACAATCAAATCTCTCAACTATTCTAAGTGCCCATTTTGGGGTGATCACTCAATTGCACAGTCATAGCATGTATTCAATCATAAGCTTGGCGGTTACACAAATCTCCACCACTAGAGTTAAGGGCTAAATAATTCTCGAAGGCAATATGGGTAGACACGACAAAGGTTAAGGGTGATTCGTCATTACTAACATGTCACGGCGAAGTGGACAAAAACAATGGTACATGACCAAATCCTTGGCCAAGACACCTAAGATTGCTTGCTGCATCACCTAGACATGCTTCATGACTATAGGGTAGGATAAGACATGGGATATATAAATGGTGTAAAATAAAAATAAAAACAGATAGTCTAAATCTATAACCAAGTCATCACCACTAACCGTCCGCCCAAATTTCAAGCTTTGAAGTTAAGAAACCGTATCATGATATATAAGGTAGATGTGTCATTAGAGGACGTCGTGATGAGCACACTACCTTTTCTTCAACTGATGGTGCAATTACGAATTTTGATCTTCAATTGCGACCGAGGTTGCCTCCTCGATACTAAATCTATATTAAGCTCATAATATAGTGCTTATAACATCGCACTTTACAATAAACTGAATAACATAACAATTTTTTTTTCACTCATTTTTTTTCACATGAACATAAACATAAACATAACATCCCCCCACTTGAGATGAACAATGGGAATTCGGGGGGTCTTCAATGATCTTTAGAAATATGTCGTCGATTTAAAGCATAATTCTGAACCTTTCCACTTGAATCTTGAACTTAGGCAAATGATGACTTCGATTACAAGTAAAGACTACAAGGTAGGCTAAGGTGTATGGGTGTAACGAAACAATATATTAGGTTAACAAAATGAAAGGAATGGCTCGGATGGGTGTATCTATGGGTATCTTGCACTAAAGGTGAGTGCAACAAAAGGGTTTCATGGGGTTGAGAAGTTGAGGTGACTAATCGATAGACACAACACGGTAGGTTGTTTGGGTGATAATCCTATAATCGCCTTCTTAAACTGAATGTCCAAATACATCGAGCTAACTCGACATACCTCGTCTATCGTCTCGAAATGATGCAAATGCCAAGTTCTAAAGTTTACAAGATACCGGCACACTCATAATTTGGTGAATTTGGGAAACGGATAAGGCTAATCTCACCATATAATATCAAGGGTTACATGTGCTCGGCTAAGGTCTAATCTAGTTAGGTTAAGAAAACATGTCAAAATTTTAAAATGGCATAATTTTCAAAATAAACTAGAAAACGAGGGCAAAATAAAGTTCAAGAGATAATTTTACTCTCGTCCCCCTCTAGAGTTGTACAAAGTCCCTTTTGTACTAAGAATTAAATAATGGTGAAGAGAAAAGTAGAATTAGGCGAGAACTTCCCCGAAATTTGCTCCAAAAGAAAGAAGGCGACGAATTGAGTCGTGCCTTCGCATAAGCAACCAAGAGGAAACTTCCATCCACGAAATCACACTACCGGCAAGCATAATTCTAAAAAGAAAAATAAAAATGAAAAAAAAAATGAAATATAATCCTAACTCACTTTCGTAGGAATCACGGTTGCATTTAGCGTATGCAACAAGCCTTTTAAACCACTTGGTGTCCCAAGTGGACGAGTGAAGTCTCGTGAGGGTTTATAGGGAACACACCCACAAAGTTCATTTAAATTACTAATACAAGGTTATTGTGTTTAAAAAGTAATGCAGAGGGTAGTTACGTCGTAACTCCATAAGGAGTTACGTCAGTAATTAGCAAAACCTATCATATCTTTGTAAAGCGTGTGGCTCTGGCGTAACCACCGAGAATGGATTACGCCGTAATTGGTACCGCTTGTGATTTCTTCGCACAAGGGCCTGTTATGGCGTAACCATGAGAATGAGTTACGCCAGTAACTCGGTGGATCAAGATGTTGCGTGACAATTTCTCTTCAATTCGCAAAAATGGTTAAAACACAAACCCAATGAAATGGAAATAAAACAAAAAAGGATAATTCGGGTTGTCTCCCAAAAGAGCACTTTTCTTTATTTACGAGTCTTTAAGTTAGACTCGAGCCTCGGGATTTAAGGTGGCCTTTGAACTTGGCCAACTTCCTCCATATCTTTCATCAAGTTGTGCTGACCTGTGCAACATTGGTATCGATCGGAGGTATTCTTTGGTATCGATCTTCGAATTTTGCGAACTTTTCATCGGGCCCCAAATGATATCTAGTGAATTCATACTTTCACTATTATGGGTGGTGGTCTCTTATATAGAATTCCTAGAGCTTACACTTCCTTTGTTCATATTCTTTATCATCCGGTCAATAAATTCTTGATCAGTTTTCTTGACTGTGTTTTAATATTTATATTATCTCGTTATACCTATGGTCTACCCTAATGCACTAACGGGCAATGTACCCGGTCATGTGTAGTGTAGTATTCGGTAAAACCGAGGGCGTCCCAAGAGCTATGTGTGTTGGATTATTACTAAGTCCAGGTGTCATAGATTTAAAGATGATTTTGATATTGATTGAAATAAACTACTAAGATAAATAAAGGCAAATAAAAGCTAATAAAGGCAAGAAAGGCGAGGGTTGTGATCAATAGATAATAGTGGTGCTAACCTAGTTATTCATCCTAGCTAGTAATTTCTACGTCTAATTACTTCCAATTACTTCACGTTGGGTCAAAGTCGAGAGGACAACATTTGGTCAATTCACCCTAACCTATCAGCAAATATGCCACCACTGGAGAAATCAGGTGTCCCTTCATAAGTCCAGTTGTTCCTGGTCCCCTAAGCCAAGTCATTAAGTTCCGCTACATGCTAGATTTATAATAGTGAGTGCTTGGGCGTTAGCAACTTAAACACTCACCCTCTAATTCTTAAGTTCATCCAAACAGTAGGTGATCGGTTTGTCAAATCGCACAAGTAGAAAGGTTCTTGATTGGTCATATCTTACCCTTCCGTCTCGGTCTACTCACCTAGGGTCAGATTGGTCACATCTCCTAGGCAACTAGCCTCTACCGCCATTCAAAACTACCGAACCAAGGGTAGCTACCAATAAACTATGCATGCATACACTTAGAAATAATTATACGAAGTAATATAAGCGTAAACAAAACAATTAAGGAATCATAACTAGGCCAAGAATCGGAGGTGCTTAGCGCTCATATTAACCATACAAATCAATTCAATATTTAATGTTACTAAATACATGAATCGAAAGTAAAGAAAAGATAAAAAGCTAATGCTTATCGTAGGGGTGATTTCTCCGCGGAGATAGCTCTGTATGCTCTCATGGATCGCCTTGGCTTCTTCCCACGTTCTTTGGTTGTGGTGTGTGAAATGGGATGCTTTGAAATGATGGAATTCATGGGTATTTATAGGCGGATCCGGTTACGGCGTAACTAACAAAATAGTTACGTCGTAATCATCAAAATCTCGTAAATTGCACTAGATC
>CM040243.1:258424615-258448297 GCA_022545495.1 Chrysanthemum lavandulifolium | reverse complement strand
TATGCTCATTGTGTCTTTAAAACATAAATCGACAATATCTTACGAAAGGTCTTGATACATGCTTATGGTTTTACATTTTATACAGACAAACACAAAACACCCAAGTGCGATTAATGTTAATACACATTTACTCATAATCATCATTAACATAACCTCATTATGATGTAATATACTACGTGGTGGTATATAGTAATGTTTTTTTAAATGAGAAATGTGATTGGGGGTGTTCAATGTTTGTTTTGACACATAAAAATAAACGAGCCTGAAATCATATAAAATCGAACCGAAATTTTTAATTAGTGTATGATTTGGATTGAAACCTAACTAAAGTATTTAATTAGTGTTTGGTTTTGATTTATGGTTTGACAAAAATTTAACCAAACAGAACCGAAAAACCCGAACATCTATATCTAGAGTAAATTGCAAAAATCGTCCTTGTGGTTTGGCTAAATTGCACGTTTCATCCTTGTGGTTCATTAAGTGCAAAAAACATCCAGATTTTCCACAGTTACATGCACTTTTGGTCCCCCATCACTAACTGCGTTAAGTGAGTTCCGTCAATAGTTACACGTTAGACCTTTTGGCTAACGGCCATTGCAGCGCCCGTTCTTTAACCGTTGCAGCCTCAGTCCTTTAACCTAACGGTCATTTATAATTTAAATTTTTCGTCCCTTTTTATACGTCTTTATCCGTTTAATACGTTTTATAAGAAGGTTGCTTTCCTTTCCATAATTGATATGGAGATTTGTCACTCTTCTTTTATTCAACATTGTATTTGCAGCAAGACATGCTTCTCCTCATAGACTATAAGGAGCTCCTGAAGTAATTAACATTGAATTAATCATGTTACCATAAGTAGAACAAAATTCAGCAAAGTTATTAGATTCATATTCTCCTCCTCTATCAGACCATAGAATTTTGATCTTTTTGTCTAGTTGATTTTCAACTTCTGCCTTATATGTCTTAAACATTTTCAAGGCTTCATCTTTAGCATTTATTAAGTACACATAACAAAATTTGCTGCAATCATCAATGAAAGTAATATAATAATTCTTTCCTCCTCTTGATGGTGTTGCTTTGAAATCACATAAATCTGTATGGATTAAACCAAGTATTTCATTTTATTTTTCTACAGATTTGTGTGAATGACTTGTGTATTTCGATTCAACACATATTTCACATTTGGATATTTTATCCATTGTGCATTTAGGCAACATGCCTAAGTTTATCGTTCTTTGCAAGGAACGAAAATTAACATGGCCTAATCTAGAATGCCATAAGAAAGAAGGATCAATAATGCCATAAAATTTTCGTCCCTTTTTATACGTCTTTATCCGTTTTAATACGTTTTGTCAGTTTTCATCTCTTTTTGTCTCTTTTTATCCATTTTATTACGTTTTCCGCTTATCGCTTTTGTCATTTTTCTTCTTTTGTCCGTTTTCTTACGTTTTGTTCGCTTTTTCTTACATTTTGTTCGCTTTTTTACGTTTTGTCGCTTTCATCCGCTTTGTCCATTTAGATAATAATATATGTGACTAACGACCATAAATAAAAAGAATTAATACCTACATCACATTTTTTATGATGATCATGATTTGTGCATGACTGGTTTAGACTGCATAACATCAGAATGCACAAATCATGATGATGATAAAAATACGTGTAATATCACCCTTAAATCAAAACAAGCGTGTAACAAACTATCATAAAAGAATCATTTGGGCATATGGCCAATTTATCGTGCGAGGTCCACCGTTTTGCTATTGAGTTAACCATAGCTACATTTTTCTTTTTTAGGAAAGCAAATAGGCAATAACCATATAGTTGTTGAAAAAGACTCAAAACCAAAGAACAGTGACGGAGCTAGGATTTTTCATTTGAGTGAGCCGGAAAATATAGAAAAAAAATATTATGAAAAATATATGTATAATCTAAACTATAAGTCTTTGCAATATCGTTCTCAATATCAATCACTCGTACTAAATTACTAACTGAAGATGATCAGCCATTTTAAATTTCAATACTCAAAACCATGTGAAAGTAGTGAAAAGAATAAAATGCTCTAATTATTTTGTTTAGTTATTAGTCATTGGCAATTGAACTCCTGTAATATATGATATCCTACACTACTTAATTATTGTTTATTTGGATGGGCCAGCATATCTTCATGTTATTGTCATCTAAAAAATTGTTTAGGGTGGGCCATGGCATACCCCAAGTGATACTTGGCTGATTGGCTCCGTCCCTGCCAAAGAACAAACCAAACCGTGGTTAAAACTCAAAACTAATGGTGATTTCAGGAATACCCACATGAATCGAAACAAAAATCGAACATAATCGAAAATCAAACCAAATTTGTAATTGAACCAAATTTGTCAAACCGAATCGAACCGAATTAAATATTCGATTTTCGGTTTGGATATGATTTTGACAATCTAAACCAAAAACCGAACCGAAATCGAATTCATATAAATATATATTTTTTATATATTTATATGCATAAAATGACCATTAAAACACTTCTAAATTATAAATATAATATTTTTTAAGCTTCAAAACTTTTTAAAAATATATGAAAAAAAAAAAATTAAGTAATTCGGGTTATTTCATTCGGTTTTCGGTTCAATTTAATCAGATTTGAATCTGGTTCGGTTCGGTTTGGTTTTCGATGGTTACCCAGAAAACAATTAAACAAATTAACCGAACCGAATGAACCGAAAACGCCGATGACCGAACCAATGTACACCTAGTTAAGTCGGTTTTACTTTTACATCTTAGGGCCTTGTAGTAAAAAATTAGGGTCCGACCCAGTTGAATATGTATTCAGATTAGTTAAGTTATTGGGCTCGTCATTCGCCCTGCTTTTCCGGCCATTGTATAGTCTTGCCAGACCTTCTCATTTACTCATCAGAGAGTCTTCCAAGTAAAGTAATTCCAAAGAAAAAAATAAATGTTGAGAAGTTCAAAGAAAATAATAAGGCAAGAAAAGTTGTTGTATTTCACTTATAATAAAGTTGGGTACAATGTGAGTATTTATACAAAGAAAGTCAAAAGTCAAACTAGCTAAAACTACAACTACACTATAACCAACTACTGATTAAGAGCTTTGATGCATGTGCGCCATGGCTTCACTGGCGCCACCCTATATGTCAAAAGTCAAACTAGTTTTCTATATGTTTAGACATCCCTTATTATTTTATTTTGTCGATACTTCATATATTCATATATTACATGGATGAAAAGTTCATATCTTAGCATCGTGTACTCTTGCTCTCACCCAAAAACTATGCATTTCGGGTAGCTTGAAATTTGCTTCATTCAATGGTATGTTTTATTTCCATGTCAGTAGGTAGATGGCTTTTGGATGGTGCAGTGACTTGAATTTAATTCTATGCATAAATGAAAAGAAGATGATAGGAAACAAGAAATAAATATGGTTGTTGGCCTTCCATGATGATTTAACATTCAGTTAGTGGTATCCAAAGAGAGATTTACTCTGAGATATGATAAGATGATACATTGAGAGATTTGAGGAGAGCTACTTTAAGAACGACTTTGTAAGAAAATGTGTAATCAAATTAAAGTGTATGACTTGACATGAAGAATCACAAGAGATGGTGAAAAGAATTAATAAGTCAGCTAGATAGATTCTACATCAACAATGAGTTGAGTTGAATCTCTATCCAAATTCTCACAAGATGCAATGAAAAAAATACTAGCCACTCATTTTTTAAGTGGGTCAACGCGACTAACCCGTTTAATAAACGTGTTCAGGTTAGAGTTGAACTTTTCAACATGATTAACTAAACAAGTCGGGTTAAGGTTGAGATAGATGAACCCGTTAACCCGAACCCGCCAACCCAATACTATGTAAGTCTTAACTTAAGTACCTAACATGGGATATGACTAAGAACATTTCTAACTTTGAAATGTACCAAAAGAACCTCTTATCATTCCACAGGAGATTTTCCCAAACATCATTATCATCCATGTTTTCTCCCAAACACAAAGGAAGATTTAATATCCAAACTTGCATCAGTCTTAAAATCATGCTCACAACCTAACCCTAACCCTCAAGTAATACAACAAGGCCAACAAATTCATGCACAAATAATAGTCAATGGAATCAACCATGTGGGTCTATTGGGTTCAAGGTTACTTGGAATGTACATACTTTGTGGTAAATTTTATAATGCTAAAAATATTTTTCATCACCTTGATTTGTTATATGCATCACCTTGGAATTGGATGATTAGAGGGTTTACTATGATGGGTTGTTTTGATTATGCACTTCTGGTTTATTTTAAAATGTTGGGGTATGGGAGTTTACCTGATAAGTATACTTTTCCTTATGTGATTAAGTCGTGTGGGCGGTTGGGGGCGGTTCGTTTGGCGAAATATGTTCATTGTAGGATTAGGGATATGGGTTTTGAAAATGATGTTTATGTTGGTAGTGCTTTGATTAAGTTTTACGCCGAAAATGGTTGTTTGGATGATGCGGTGACTTGTTTGATTAAATGTGTGAAAGAGATGATGTGCTGTGGAATGTTATACTTAACGGTTACTTGAAGCATGGGGATTATGGGAATGTTTTGTTATTGTTTAATGAAATGAGAAGCTCGGAGATTAGACCGGGGTCGGTGACTTATGCGTGTGTTTTGTCTGCGTGTGCCTCTGATGCGCGTATTGGACTTGGTACTCAGCTTCATGGACTTCTTGTTAGATGTGGACTAGTGGATGATCCTCAGGTGCTTAACACGTTAATTGGAGTGTATGCAAAGTCCAAAAGATTATTTGATGCTCGAGAGTTGTTTGATAGTGTAAAAGAAGCTGATTCGGTTTCATGGAATGTGATTATTGGTGGGCATGTGCAGAATGGACTTATGAATGAAGCTTTAGGTTTGCTTCGGAAGATGATATCGACTGGAACCAAACTAGATACCGTCACTTTAGCAAGCTTCCTTCCGTGCATATCTGAGTCAACTTCTGTAAATCAAGGTAAGGAAATCCATTGCTACATTTTAAGACATGATGTACATTTGGATGTTTACTTGAAGAATGCGCTTATTGATATGTACTTTAAGTGTAGGGAGGTTGAAATGGCACACAATGTTTTCAAGTATAGTACTGACGTAGACATTGTCATATGCACTGCGATGATATCTGGTTATGTGCTTAACGGGTTGAACTCTGATGCCTTGGATATTTTTCGATGGTTGCTTTATAGGCAAATGAGACCAAATGCGGTTACCTTTTCAAGTTCTTTACCTGCTTATGATGGTTTGGCTGCTCTTAAGTTGGGTAAAGAATTGCATGGTCAGATATTAAAGAACGGGCTCGAAGGTAGGTGTTATGTAGAAACAGCAGTCATGGACTGTATGCAAAATGTGGAAGACTTGATTATGCGCATGAAGTCTTTGTAAAAATGTCTGAGAAGGATACCGTTTGTTGGAATTCCATGATTACTAGCTTTTGCCAGAATGGTCAACCAGGGAAAGCTATTGACCTTTTTCGTGAAATGGGTTTGGAAAGAGTGAATTATGATTCTGTAAGCATATCAGCTGCTCTTTCTGCGTGTGCTAATTTAGCATTACATGGGTATGGGAGAGCAATCCATGGGTTCATGACAAAAGGTGCATTGAAGACTGATCTATATGCAGAAAGTGCACTGATAGATATGTATGCCATGTGTGGAAACTTGGAACCTGCTAGGAATGTTTTCGACTTGATGCCAGAGAAAAGTGAAGTGTCGTGGAATAGTATCATTTCCGCATATGGAAACCATGGTCACCTTCAAGAATGTCTTTCTTTATTTCACCAAATGAAAGTTGACCATGTGACGTTTCTTGCAATAATTTCTGCTTGTGATCATGTGGGTTTGGTTGATGATGGTTACCACTACTTTAAGTCCATGATAAACGAGTATGGAATTGCAGCTCGAATGGAGCATTATGCATGCATAATTGATCTGTTTGGCCTAGCTGGTCGATTAAGTGAAGCCGTTGAAATCATCAAGTCTATGCCTTTTGATCCTGATGCTGGTGTTTGGGGCACATTGCTAGGTGCATCTAGGGTTCATAAGAATGTTGAGCTAGCTGAATTGGCTTGACACATCTTTTGAAATGGACCCCACAAATTCAGGGTACTATGTGCTGCTGTCAAATGTACAGGCTGATGCTGGAAAATGGGAAGGAGTCAATAAAACAAGAAACATGATGAAACTTCGAGGAATTGAAAAAGTGCCTGGTTATAGCTGGATTGAGGTGAATAATGAGACCCATGTTTTTGGTGCCGCTGACAAAAGTAACCCTCTATCTGATGAGATTTATACGACGTTAAAGAACGTATATTTGGTGCTTAAGGATGAAGGTTATGTAACACTTAAGAAAGAACATAACATGGTAGCATTTACTGGCTAAATTCTATAATGCATATGATCACTTTTGGAGGGAATTCAAGACTTCTAATTTTTAAGGAACTTTTTATATACTGGAATTCCATATCATATACTCTATTGAAAAACTGCGTAGTATAGAAATTGCTTTTTATAATAGTCTGTCATTTAATCAATTTAATTTTTTAATAAAATCGCAAAACACTGAAAACATCAAATTTTAAATTATCTAACAGTGATCAGAAATGTAGAACAAACTATGTTTTCTTTATTAGAACTGTTTTAGTTATTCTATATTATATAATCACTTTCAAAACACTACGTCATCTATAAGATAATCAAAAGAACTCTGTCTGGTTATTGCTCATCCGACCAATGTATACACACATTTGCAGTATATGCCAAAGCATTTGTCAATTATGCTAATGATTTTTCATAAAGTTCTATGCAGTCAGTAACTCTTTCATGAAAAAGGACCATTGAAAAGTACCTAAAGAAAAACAAATTCTCGGTTCTTCCTAGTATGGCGTATGGGATGAAACTAAAAACACAACTTCACAAACCATTAATCATTCTAACTCAACTAACAATCTCAGCAAGAGTACCGGATGAGAGAAAAACAAGGTAGCAACTCAGAACCAGCAACTTTGGATCGATTTTCTTTTGGGGTATGATCTTGAAAACCACATCACGTGCTCCGACGGAAATATAAGTAGACTTTCTGTATATACAACACGAAACACGAAGCATGAAATTACATGTATACACAGGAGTCAAACATTAAAGCAGAATCGTTTTAAACTCTCTAACCTGAAGTACCCAGAAGCTTAGAAGTGCTTCTAAGCAAAATAAGGCAAATCCTACTAGATAGAAGATCTGCAAGATATAGATATGCAGATGGTAATAAGTTATGCTAACAAGTTATTATTGGTGATTGTGACTTGCAAGATGTATGAAAGGTGAAGGATAATAAATGGTACTAAAATGAACAAGCACAAAAGATATGTGTAAACACTAACCCCGACTATCATATGGTCAGAAAAGACATCAACAGCAGCAAGGATGCCCCTGTTGGTAGAAACAAGTAGATGACTGTAAAAAGATCGGCGTCGAGAACAAACATGTGAAGGAACCTATCATGATACTTACAAGGAATACCAAGCCCATATATGCAAACATTTACCCACCAAATTAATGTTGATCAAAATTTCAGAGTTTTGTTTTTTAAAGATTCAGTTTGTCATTACCATATCTATTTTATACTGTTGAAAAATTAAGCATGCAACGTTACATTGTTGGGGTCCAAGGTTACAGCTAGGCCAGCATTAGCATGATGTTAGGTCCTTTGAAAACAAAAAAATCTAAAAAACTGTTTACTGCTGTACTGCACATGTACAAATGTGTTTATGTCTCCAGTCATGTCAAAATTATATAGTCAAGATGATACTTACGTTAACGACTTCCCTTGAAAAACTATAGGAGGAGCAATAGCAGCAAATATACAAAAAACAAGGTGAAGCTGCAAAAATGCAATCAATTCAAATTGTAAGGGAAAATGAGAAGAAAGCAGCCGCCTAAATGTTTGATTGTTTAATAGCATAACTTACCAAGTAGAACAAGAAAAACCAGGTGAAATTCTTAGCACTGTCAGTCCTGGCAACATATGAAAGAAAAAATAAACATTTAGAACTGTTATCAGTAGTCGGTCACTCAAAGTAGTGTAACAGCTAAAATGCATACAAGACCCAGACTATGCCAGTATAACTATTTACAGTTCTTCATTCTCATTCGAGTCTGTTTTGTTAATATTCTTTTGCAAAGTTACCAATTTGCCCATTAGCAATCGATTTGGTGAGCCTGATTTCAGTTCTCAAAACCTGTTCAAATTTTTGTAACTAAGGTGTACATTTAAGTTAATTGATCATTGGTCAAAAACTTCATTAGAACTATGGACCATCTCAAGCATTGCCTTTTGTACTTTGATAGAAGGGGTAAACATAGTATCTTTAGTAACAAAAATATAAGTGCATACCTCATTGCACGATAGAGTGGCCTGTACCACAGGACATAGGAAAGGGGTACTCCGAGAAGAGCATAAAGCGTCGCAAGCAAAAAAATCTTGACACCTGTACAGAAAAACATAAGTGGCGCATGTACAAACTGACCAACTTTCACAGTAGTTCCTCCAAATATTTTGAGATAATTAAGATAGATAATATAACTTACCACCGCCGTTAGTCCAACAGACAGTCACAGCTACCCATAGTAACATCTAACTCATTCTTTGATCAACAAAATACAGTTTTTTCTTATCCATAACAGAAATGTAAATATCGAGACACGCATTAAACAGAACATGTATATTAAGTTTACATCAGAGACCAGTTGTTCAGAAAAAAAATGTAAAACCAACCTTTTCCCTTCTTTCCAAATCCGACTCCCAATTTGAAAGCTCGTTTTCTTTTTTCTTTGAATCCTGAAACACAATACAATTCAATGCAATAAGCATCCCCACAGAGAGCTCAAAAGTACAAACTGAGGAAATAAATATTATAGGGGCTTTTGCATATATATCCTCCTGAAAATGCAAAATTGCATATATATCCAAAGCATGCATAAAAACCATTGTATTATGTGCATAAAAAACTTGTACAAAGGATATATATGCAATTATTCATTTTGGGAGGGATGTATATGCATTTTTAGTACACTGGTGTGGGTGTGCACACGGGTTTCAACCAATTTACATAAAATTGGGTCATTTGAGCTGTGTTCTGTCTGCACATTGAGGTTTATCCTCATGATGTTTACCCTATCAAATCATTCTTTATGTTTATATTATTCTTGTAAAAACACTCTTTTGTACTCCTAAGTAACGCATAAAGTTACAATAACAAATTTTGATAAATGGACAAAAAAAGGCCCGTTTTGACCCGTTACTTACACCGACCAAAATATCCTTTATCACCACCCTCAGTAACACTAATCAATGCACAAGCTGCCCATTTTTTGCAATAAAATTGTTCTGATGGTGATTCCGTATTTTAATAACCTACATCTTATTGCTTATTACTGTTCCACTGATCCAGTCATTCTGGTAACGTGTAAAAGATTTGTAAGATGATGCAAAATATGATGTTTTTGCCAAAAGTTGTACTGAACTTTGTAACCATGATTGAGATTTATCCATATATACTTATCATTGAAAGCTACGTTGGACGATAAACTGTCTCTCCAAACGATCAAAAGGCCGATTAAATTCACTTTTAACATAGTTGTTTCCTAACAGCAAAATAACACATGTTTATAAAATTAGCATATAAGTTACAAGTTCATTGCGGGTTTGATCTCTACTCTGTACACAGAGTGAGGATCACAAGAACCGGCCTTAGATAATTGATCCATCTTAGTCTGCAACTCTTCCCACTCCTCTGCAAGCCTGCAAGTCAAGAACACATACAAAATTACCTACGGACATATATGGATGTTAATATTGATTGTGTAGCACAGATATTAACTTACCTGCATGAATGAGGACCGAACTCCAGCAGCCAAGACCATGGTTCATGATGTAATCTATGAGCTTTTGATATTCATCGGGTGACCATAAGCCCCTTTTGTGCTTTAGCTTTGGCTTTTCTGATGATTTAAATCTCCTTGTGAAATGTGAATCTGATATACTAACCTTATGACTTTATGTATGTAATATAGACTATAAAGGGAAGACTCCTTAAATTTTAGTCTTTTGAAAGATGCTGAAGTTGGCAGACCACTGTTCACATTTTGTACTATGAAAATTACAAGTGTGAAGACTAATCTATGTTGGCTAAAACACTTTCTAAACTACACATTTACAACCACATAGAATTGCAATCGCGCACCCTTTTGAAACAAATTATCCTAACTAGAATCTTAAAACACTTTTCTCAGTTTCCCCTTCACTTTTCACCATTTTATTCCTGGACCTGCACGTGAGATAGGAAAGGAGACCGTCTGGTGGAAAGGCACCACGTGTTAAGTTATGGTAAGACCCATCAACACAACCAATTCCAACGCGTTTTGAGTGAAATCATATATATAAAGCATAAACATATCAAATAGTTTATGGCAGATTACAAGTCAAGGGAAGCCTGCAAGTACACTCTACACAACAGTTCCAAACAAGTCTCATAAAAATGGGTCATTTGAGTTGGGTTTTATCTCAAACGGGGCAAATGTTTACGTAAAAAGCAAACAAGGTCGAACATCTCAGAACTATCAAATCAAATCTTAAAAATTTTCAGACTATCCTTGTAAATAAACATTGCTTTGTAATCCTAACTAACGCATAAATTTCTAATAATGTATTTTAATAAGTAGACAAAAAAAACTGGCCTGTTTCGACCTGTTACTTACACCGACCAAACTATCCTTTATCAGCACCCTAAGTAACAATAATTTATGAATTAAAAGAAAATGGACGAAAGTGTTTCGGAAAAAAAAATTCATACAACCTCTTTGATTTAATAATTTTTTAGCAGATTACAAAAGTCAAGCTCTTAGTAGTATTACCTAGGCAGAAACCATTGGGCGAGTGAGTACCAATTCATCATGTAGCAAATAATCACGAGAATCATTTCTGACCCTGATGTACCTTAAAGTGTAATTGATCTTAAACACAAAAGTGGCAATTGCTTGCTCGCTAAAGGGACAACCCCTCAATTGTAGCTCTCTTAGTTTTGGGCACCCTTTTGATAGCTCCAGAAGCCCTGCATCAGATTCTCCCATATAGCTTAGAGATAGATATCTTAGATTATGACCATACTCCCCAATGTATCCTAAACCCACATCCGTCAATCCAGCAACACAAAGATCAATATCTAGCCTTTCAAATTTTCTGCAACCCATTAGCATAGCTCGAACCCCCTTTTCTAGCGGTAGATCTGTTATATCGTCTTTAGCACGCAACCATATCGTAAATCACGCAGATTCTTCAAATGAGTTCCACACACTCGAAAGCTTCATTTGAAATATCTGAGAGTGTAACATTAAAATACTCCAAATTGATACATCCTTGGGCCAGAGCAATAAGTCCCATGTGAGTCACATGCCCACAATGGTTAAGTTTGCGCAATTTCTTGCAAAACTGACCAATAGCTTGCAATCCAATATCTCCACATATATCATCGTTTTCTAGAACTTCCAAATTGGGACACCTCTCAAACAAGGAACATTGGCAGTTACCTCCATAATCGAGATCCAATTCCCGTAGATGATTGAGATATCGGTGTAGAAAAGAGAATGAAGCTTCCTGCAACCCAGAATCGTAAACCACGAATATTCGGGGAATTCAAAACCACTATAATCCCAATCTTCATCAATAACCCCGTAACCAAAATGATCGAGTTTAGCATACTTAAAGACTTCTCTGAAATCACTTAAAGACCGTGGATAAATATTCAGAGATACTAACGACTTGCTACATTTCTTTGCAATTTTTGCAACATCGTTCATACGGTACCTACCAAAGGGGGAATCAAAAGTTAACGACTCCATAACCGTGTTACTCAAAGCCAACTCATGTAACCATTTCCCATTTGGCCAGTAATCCTTTCCTATCCAGTTATCTTCTAAACGCAAACTTCTCAAACCAATAGCAATATCAATTAAACCATCCTCTGAAAACATTTTACACCCACGAATCTCTAAACTCCTTAAACTAGGACCTCGGGTTTCCGCCAAACGTTTGAGATCACAAGCTGACACAACCATATTCGGATAGATAGAGATTTCAAACGCTCAAACTTAACGGCTATCTCTTGAATCCATGAGGTCACTGGAACACAACATTTCTCACCACGATAAAGTCCATTGAATAAGACTTGAGTGTTAAGGACTCGAGGTTAGGGAATTTATGGCTTAAATGTTCGGGGTCAGGGGCGAAATGCACGTGGACAGTTAGGTGTTTACGCGTTAAAGAATCGATATCAAGATATTTGCTAGAGACTAATGAAACAGAATTAAGGTCATCCTTGTCTTGTATGTAAGGAATTACAGAATCGAAAACTAACTCCATATTTTTTTTATTTTGTATTTTTTTGGTAATGAATTCATCCAAATATTTCTAAATAAATGAGAAACAAGAAGAAGAATCAGAGTCTTACCGGAGCTTGCTTTGGAAATGGGGTTAGGGTTTCAGAATTTGGAAAGTGTTTTCATTTGGGGAAAATCCTTATGGTCAAAGAGTCAACCATCGAAAGTATATAGAGATAATCTTCTACCCAAAGTATAAAAAATTGTTTGGTACCACATATAATTAACTCTTGTTGTTCGTAAAAAACAGGGTTTTGGGCCGTACAATAGCACCGTAATTTTCAAATATACCGATCTAGTACGCGTACTATTTTTTGTCCCACTTAATGTAACGTACTTTCAATTTTTGTTCCATTCTACCCCACCAAACTTGTTTAACCGGCACCAAATTATTTTTTGCCCATTTTTGCACTTTTTTGTCCGTTTTGCACTTGTTTATCAGTTTTTACACGTTTTCATCCGTTTTTAAATGTTTTTGCACGTTTTCATCCGTTTTACATGTTTGGTCCCTTAAACTTTTATAAAACAAAATTTTTACTTGAGTATTTCTTTCTCACTCTCTCTCTTAAACACACACATATAACACTCTTTCTCTCCTCTCTCACCCATCACCGCCGGCCACTCCCACCGCAACTTCCGACCACCACCATCACCGGAATATTTTCCGGCAATACTTTTTTTTAGCCGATTCAATAGATCGGCTCGCCTTCTTCATTTCTGGAGCTTCTCGGCTCGTGAGTCGCCACCAAACACCCCCACGCGCCACCACCACCACCTACGCCACCACAGCCCCTCCCTTTCGCTTTTTCTCTTTGGTAAAACCCTTGACGGCAAGGCAAGGGTTTAGGGTTAGGATTATAGTGCGTAGGATTTAGCCTGTGTTGTGGTTGGATTTGTTTTGGTCCGATTTGGATTTCAGATAAGGATTTGGGATTGATTTTGTTTATCGCTTACGATTCAAACTAATCTGTCCGATTTGGATTTCGGATAAGGATTTGGGATTGATTTGTTAAAAATCAAGGCAACATGTTTTTCTTAGTTTCGCTGTAAGACAATCCAGTTGGGTTTGTAAAACAGATTAATAGTCAAAATAAAAAATGGTGAGGACCTAGGTTGCAAAGAGGCTTGAACCTTAGAGACTATTTTGGTTAATGTGATATAGATAGTAATTAATGCTACACTTCTTGTTACTGTAGCATCCTCCCCGATCTTTAGTATATATATAAATATCTGTGCACGCACAGGGTTTTAACAAAAAAATTATTTTGTATTAATACTGAATATTGTGTCTTTAAATGTAATTGCATATAACTATATAGTTATAAGTTTCGTGCACGCATGAAACTTACACATAAATCAAATTTTAATATTTTAATTCAGTATATACACATATAAGAATTTCCCATGAAAATTGTGATATAAGTACAACTAATACTTATACACGAGTTTTTCATTATATATTAATATCCATTAGAATTTGGTAAAATATTTGTAAAAATTTCTATTAGATAACTCAAGATTTAATCTTATTTAGCTGACAAAGATGTTGATGTTGTTATTTAAGTTTCACTACTGATATTATGTTGTACACATGATGCAAGTTTAATAGCACATAATGAGCGTTGGTAAAGTTTAAGTATACACCTTATAGTTTTTTAAAAATGTTTTTTCTACATATCCTTATATAAATAAATAAGAATTACATGAATCATTGTTATAAGTACAATCGCGTACATTTGTTTTTATATTAAATTAATCCGTGCTTACAATTTGATAATTATATTCCCGTTTTCAGTAATTTAGCCGTATTTAAAATGTAAACTCATGTCTACATAGGTTAAACTTTTAAAAATGAAATAAATGAATCCTTATTGAACGTATATAGTAAAAAAATTGATACTTATAATCTTATGCAAATTTATATGTTGTTATTTTAAAACAACATATACATTGTATTTTTTAATATAGAAAGTATAAAGGGTATAAAGTATAAGGGGGTATTTGTTTATAATCCAAAGTTATTAAAAAATACGGAGGCTAATAATATTACACTTAACTCTATATAAATTTTAAAAATTCAACCACTAAAGTTTTATTAATTACCTCATATTTTTTTAAGTTTTTATTTTCACAAATTTGACACCTATATTTTTATGTGTTTTTTTTATCAACCAAATTTCTCCACCAAATTTGTTAAAATTTGACCAAAATCAATTTAATTTTGACTTTTATTAACCAATTACATCACACGATTTTGCTTACGTGGCAAAATCGAGCTCTCCTATTGGCCCAATTGTTTTTTCAATAAGAATGAATTGACAAAATTTTCCGAAATGATGTAATTCTATTATATAAAAGATATTGATATGATGACCCAATAAGATGACGAGCTGAAACCAAATGGGCCTCATTTACTTCAACTAGTTTTTAAACTAGAAACCAGCTGGAAAATAGATATGACTTGCTATTTCTTAACCCTCTTTCAAAGATCATTTTCACATATCTTTAACTTCAAATTGATACTTTCATTATTAAATTTTATTTTAAATACTTTCATAATTTTTCTGGTGTAGCACAACTTGCATTATTAAAATAGTTGGAGATAGCAAGTCTTTATTTTTCCATTTCTTTTGGATAATTCTTGGGGTTAAGTTTTGTTGAAAACGTGTATAGAGTTCTTTTTGGTATCACAAAAGACAAAAGGAATAATCACCCACTCCTCTTTCCATCTCATTTCTTTTCCTTCTTTTTTCTTATAAATACAAACTTTTGGTTTCACATTTCAACCCACAATTTATATTTAAACTTGTGAAAGCGAAATATAGTCAATTTTCTTACCAAACCAAATATATCAAACACTATAGTAGAAGAGAACATGGTGAAGCTTACAATAGTTGGAAGGGTGAACGATGGATTGCCAATGTCACAAGGACCGAGATGTACGATGAAGACGATGACAACACGGTCTACAAGCAACATGCAGAGTTCTTGCTTCGTGAGATCTCCGTCAATGCTTTGCCAACTTCTAATACCACCATCGTCCTACACAATCACTGCTTCAAGTAAGTTACACACCTCTAGTTTATTTAATATGTTAATTCTAGCATATATGTGATCAACACACACTTTATTCTGCATGCGGTAGCTTGAGTCTAGTTGTTCATACTTATAAACTTGTAAACAATATCTACAAGTCCTAAAATATACGATTTCTCACTTATAGTTGTAGAAACGTTGTCTGCGCTTATGAAGGTACAAAAATGCGATAAATTCAGTTACTTAAGAAAATGTAGTGATATATCATATATGATTGTGTTACACTAGCTTCATCTTTTCATGCTTCCTCTTATTCGCAGAATCTAAGAGTAACAAATTTTCTCTACAAACTGAAGTGCTTTTTTTGCACTATGTCAAATGTTAACAACTTTCTTTTGCTAAGAACATTTAGTTCTTACGGTGTCTTATCGTTCTTTGCATTTATGAATGTAAACCTATTGTGTATCAAATATTTTCTTGAAGTGATGTTGTAATGGCGCGAGTTCGAATCTGGACTAGCAGCATGGTGTGGGTATCGCGATCAGGTATTTCACAGGCATCAAACCTTTGTTGGGTAGGGTTGATGGGTACCAAAAGGTACACAGGGTTGAGGTGTCCCTGCCAAGCTACACTTTTTTTAAATATTTTCTTGAAGTGAACTCGTAGATTGTTTCCTAAATAGCTAAAAATTGTCCGTTTTAGCTTAAAATGTTAAAATGATGATTCTTTAATCTGATATTTTTTGTTGTATTAACAATTAATTAATGAAGCTACATGGTAAAGAATGGTGTTTGCTTCATCACACTATGCGATGTTTCGTATCCAAGAAAGCTTGCATTTCACTACCTTAAAGATTTGCAAAAGGAGTTTGAAAAGATTGATCTAGAACTCGTAAACCAGATAACCGAACCATACAACTTTCGCAAATTCGGTAACTAGCCTTACAACCGTGGTGTCTGAAGCTCCTAGATTTTATCCTCTTAAGTTCCCAGCTATTCTGTTTTATTATACAGATAATATTATTTGCAATATCAGAAGACAATATGCTGATACAACGACTTAGGCAAACTTATCAAAGCTTAATAACAATAGACAAGCTGAACTAGATGTTCATATTGAACAAATGTGTACAGTTGTTGAAAGGAGGAGAAAAGCAGGTAAATTTAATTAGCGGTTGCCAAAAGTGGATACGTTGTCTATTTTGTTTATGTATCGATCTATTTTTAATCACCAGACTTGCTGGAAAGGATAAGGAAAGCGCATAAAAGTACTTCCCCCGTGTGGGGTGATGCGCTCCAGAACAGTCAAGCTTTATCACTCAAGCCTGCCACTTGTGAATGGCAGACCGTAACAAGCTTAAAACGGCTCAGAACGAACTCAATGAAGATCCGGGAGTATAGTGTTTCCCGGTCGTTATGTCCCAAATGAGCTATGCAATGAATTATCAAAGCGTTAAGTGATCGGAAATTTGAACGTAAAAGGATTTGTGATTATTATAACTAAAGGAAAAGCCAACAAATTACAACGGCTTAAATGCAAATTAAAGGAAAATAAAAAGATTAAAAATATTAAATAAACGCTATCACTATATTTAAAATGATGTTTTTGTTTTTATGTTTTACAAACCGAAATTAAAATCTACGTGACGCATAAATTAAAAAGTGAAACTAAATCAATATTAAACCTAAAAATATGAAATGATATTTTTGCAAACCTAATGATAAAAGAAAATATTTAGAAAAGAAAATTATTTTTATAACTAATTAATTAATTATTATTAATTAAAACTATTTTAACTATTTAATAATTACCTAAAATACAAGAAATTAGGAAATAAAGCTAGAAAAATAAAATTTTGACTTAGAAAAATCTAAAATAACAAAATAGAATTTTCAAAACTATTTTTGTATTTTTCTGATTATTTTTGGATTTTTTATGAATATTAAACTATTAAAAACTAATTAAATTACTAAAAATTACAAAATAAACTATGAAAAATATGGAAAATTACTTTTTTCACTTTTTATATTTATCTAAACCTAAGAAAAATGAAAACTTATTTTTTTGAACCTTTTCTTAACTTTTTGTATTAAAAGCTAATTAAAAATGCTTAAAAACTACTTTAAATTAAGAAAAATAGCAAATCAACTCAGAAAAATCTGAAAATTTCAGGAAAACTCTAAAATAATATTTGGAATATAAGAAAAATGGAAAAACAAGTGCTTATGTGTGGAATTATGGAACTGATGTGCAAAGGCTTATTGAAATAAGCACTAGAATGAGCAAATGGAGATCAACAAGCACCAAACCAAAACAGAAGCTAAACTATGCTACAATAACTCAAATGCAATTAAAAACAACAAACTTTAAACACTGGAATGCAAGATAGCACAGATTTGATGATTGAGCTTATGGACTAAAAAGCAGTTCTGGTGCCAACTTTAAGCCCAAGAATAAGCAATCAAATAAGCTAGAGACTAAAAATTAAAAGCTGGAAACTAAAGAAGACCTGGGTGAGACCTACCAAACCAAAAACTAGACTCTGGGAAGCTCTAATGATCCCTGTGCAAACATGCCTAAAACTGAGGAAACACTCAGCATAATTGACCCATGGAGCAGGGCACTTAGGAGCTTATTGAGAAGCAGTTTTGAAACCTTTAAAAAATTTGTAAAATTATACTAAAATGGTGATAAGAAAGAACACCAACTGAAGTTTATAAAGTAACAAATTTCACTTGATTTGACTTAAAAATGAGTCAAGGAAAAATCCTTGCAGTTAGCTCAAAACTGAGATTTGCACTTTTGACTTTGAGCAGTTTTTTTGAAAAGTTGACTTTTGTGAAGTTTGATCCTAATTTCACAACTGAAAATGATGTTAGGTGATTAAATTAAGACACTGCAAGCTTGGTTTATGACTTTTGAACACAAAACAAATAATTTGATTTTCAAAAATCCAACAGTGGACAAGTTAAAACAGTTGGATGAGGTTTTTGACTTTTGATGCTTTGCAGGCACAAACTATGACCACTATTAGTCTATTAGAACTAAACAAAACACAAACAACTAAAATCTCTCACTGAATAAACCTATGAAACAGATTTATCAGCAAATCCAAACACACCTATATAAACTGATTTATGAGCAAAACAAGTCTAACCACTAAACTAGCATAAGCAGACACTCAAACTAACCTTACTACTCTAATGACAGCTAATTTAAACAAGATAGAACTAGTTATAACTACAAAAGCAATATATGCAGTGAGACTTTAAAATCACTTACAATAGTCCCTAGCCACTATGGCTTGCACAAACACCCAATGAACCTCTAACCTATTTTATATCACCCCATTAACTCAAAAACAACCCAACTCACCACTGCATCAACCCATTTCCATCTGCATTTCCATTTTAGCCCAAATCAACCTTGTTTGACTTTCTGTTGACCAAGTACCAATAGTGATTGAAACTTGAATGTGAGCTTGTGACAAGCTGTAATAAGCTTATACAAGCTTATTTTAGTTTTGAACTAAACTTCTAAACACTTGTATTTAATATTTTGAAGTTGCAATTTGAACAGTAAACATAAATTTTGAATTGTAAACATAAACTGAATTGGATGCTTGAAATTAATTGCAATACACTTGAACACTTTAGTTTGATACAATTTAACAAAATATTACAAGTCTTACTCTGATTTGAAAGCTTTAACATAAAAACGACATAAGTAAAAAAATAAAAACTAGTAGACTCTTCTTTCTAGCTCCATTTGCCTTTCTTTTATATCCAAACTCATTCTCTCTCTCTTCTGATGAAATCCCACCAATCCTCAGCCCTTGGATGGCTCAAAATGATCTAAGCCGTTAAAATGGAGTTTTGGCGCCAAATTGGTTATTTGGCAGTTGGGGCTTGAGTGAGGGGCTAGGGATACATTTAATGCACCTTGGAAGTTAGTTGAGGAGGGGGGAACATATTTGAGTGGATGAGAGGGGGGGGGGAAATGGGTGGTAACTTGTTTGCAGGCAGCAGTTGGGGAAGGAAGACTTTGGGCGCCATGGGTGGTTTGACCGGCTATTTGACCAAGGGGAGTATTAATAATCAAAGGGGTCAAAAAGGCTTAATGATAGGGGTCCAAGGTGCCAAGGGTCCAAAATTGGTTTGTAAAGAGTTTAAAACACAAGGACTAGTTGTGTAATTCTGAAAGTTCAGGGACCTGGGCTGCCAATTCAACAAAGCTGATCCAAGGGACCAAAAGTGACACTCTCAAAAAGTATAAGGACCAAACTTGCCATTTTGCAATTTTCCAGGGGCCATTTCTGCCAATTTTCAAAGTTGAAAGACTAAACTTGTAATTTTCTCAAACTTTTTATATTTTTCACCAAAGGACTTAATTTGACAACTTTTGATTTTAAAAAGGACCTTTGGTGATTTTTCTTTTGAAATTATGTGCTCAGGGACTGTTTTTGACAACTTTTGAAACTTGGGGGACTAAAACTGCAATTTTTGCAAATTTGATATGTTTTTCATCTGATTTTGATATTTTGCATTTAAAACACATAAAACACTCGATTTGTGATACTTTCATCATTTTGATGCATTTTGAGTGTTTTCGGATGATTTTGCAGGTTTATATTGTACAAAATGATGAGTATTTACACACTCATCAATCCCCACATCGAGATATTGCTAGTCCCTAGCAATGATTTGAGAAAACATAATGGATTTTAATCTCTTTACCAAAAGCCATTACTTCGGAGTAGCCAAATGTTTGATTCAAGTAAGAACCATGGTACACCGATAACCATGTGATTTTGAGCAAACCACCGACTTTCAACGGATTTGATTTGTCTTTACCGAGCCGTACTTCTCGGACTAGCCAACTCTTAGATAAATTATCAATATTATCTTTGGTCACTAAATACCATACAATTTTGGGCAAATTGCAAGCCGTCAACGGATTTGAGATATCTTTACCAAGAGCCGTTTGCTCTGGATTAGCTAATCCTTTTGTCTTACGAGACATGGCGGATTGATAACCAATTGAGTAAGTGAAAACACTCACTCCAAAAAAATTTTGGCCAAAAACGGGAATTAGGTGGTATAATTACATGATAAAATTCGTGAGAATTCCCCACACTTAGAAATGAATATTGCCCTCAATATTCAAAGTACCGCGGTTATGCCGAAACAAAGAACGAAAAGGGAAATACTACGGCCATTATTTAGAAAGAAGTTTTTTTTTTTTTTTTTTTTTTTTTTTTTTGAGATATTCTTATATACACAACATGTGGGCAGCCCCCACACACACACTAGGGTGGTAGAAAGTAGAAAGAAGAAGTCGAGTCATCAAGTTTTGTCACACAAGCTAGCCACTGTGAATGGCTAATCAGAACAAACTTAAGACATTTCGTAAATACGGGTGACAACCCATATGGCATGCTCTTGTTTTTGATTCCCGAGTCGCTAGCTTGACTCGATCCCGCATTCATTGGTTCATGGGGAAAGTTTGTAAGTCCGGACAACCATGGATGGAATGTCCTCTCCAAAGTAGTGCTTCACCGATGACCATTCACTTTAAAATTAGGACCATCGGGTTGAGATAACTCAATGGTACCATAAGGATAAACCTTAGCGATAGTAAATGGACCGCACCAACGGGACTTGAGCTTTCCGAGAAAATCTTCAATCTTGAGTTGAAAAGAAGGACTCGATCACCAACGTTGAAAACGCGGTTTTGATTTTGAGTCATGAATCTTCTTTGTCTTTTGTTTATAGATCAAAGAGTTCTCGTAAGCTTGATCACGGAGTTCATTTAATTCATTCATTTGAACTTTCCGATGATCACCACCGTCTGAATATCGAAATTAGCATGCTTCAAGGCCCAAGATGCCTTGTGCTCGAGCTCAACCGGCAGATGACATGCCTTCCGTACACACCACTTGTATGGAGTGCACCGATGGGTGTTTTGTAAGTCGTACGGAAGGCCCAGTGCGTCATCTAACTTATCCGACCAAGAGGCACGGTTTTCACCAACCGTCCTCTCAAGAATTCTTTATCCCCGGTTAGAAACTTCCACTTGCCCACTTGTTTGGGGTGGTACGCAGTAGATAGACGGTGAGTTACACCATACTTTTGCATGACTCTTTCAAATTGGTCATTGCAGAAATGCGTACCACGATCGCTGATTATGGCTCGTGGAGTTCCAAACCTAGCAAAGAGAGATTTCAAGAATTTCACCACAACTCGGGCATCGTTGGTGGGTAAAGCTTTAGCTTCGACCCATTTTGACAAGTAGTCAACGACCACGAGTATGTATTTGTTACCACGGAAGAAGGAAATGGCCCCATAAAGTCAATGCCCCATATGTCAAAAATCTCACACTTGAATGGCGCTTTTGCGGCATTTCATTCCTTTGAGATATTCCGTGACGACAAGCGTCGCGTGTTTCAACAATTCATGGGCATCCTTGTAGATAATGGGCCAATAGAATCCGAATCAAACACCTTCTTGGCGGTGTAGTTGGGGCTATGATGTCCCCAGTTGGTCCGAATGGCAAGCTTTGAGAATGTCAATAGCTTCCCGACCATACACACATCGCCGGATGACTTGATCCGCACAAATTTTAAACAAGTAGGGTCGTCCCGAAATAATGTTTCACATCTTTAAAGAATTTATTTTTCCGTTGGGACGACATCCCTTTCACCACAAAGTTACCCGCATGGTAATTTGCAAAGTCAAGAAACCATGGGGTAGAAGAGTCTCCACGAAAAGAAACCATATTGAGTGTTTCGAGAGGAAATGTTTCGTTTATTTCCTTTTCTCGAAAACATCTTGGTGAGGGTTCTCTAATCGGGATAGATGATCGTGACCTGTGTTCTCGACTCCCTTTTATCACGGATGATGATATCAAATTCTTGTAGGAGGAGAACCCAACGAGCAATCTCGGATTTGCATCTTGTTTTGCAAAGAGATATTTGAGTCCGAGTGATCCGTATACACCACGCATTTGGTCAAGATAAGGTATGGCGAAATTTCTCAAACGCATACACCATGCCTAATAATTCTTTTTCGTAGTGGTGTAATGGGTCCGAGCTTCATCATAGTTTTACTTGCGTAGTGGATCGGCTGAAAATGCTTAGTTTTGCGTTGCCCAAGACCGCACCGATAGCAAAATCACTTGCATCGCACATGAGCTCAAAGGGTAAGTCCCGATCGGGGCAACTAGAATAGGTGCTTCGTAAGCTTTTTCTTCAATGTTTCAAAAGCTTGATGCACTCGGAGAGAAGATAAAAGGAGCATCTTTTTCGAGAAGATGGGTCATTGGCCGAGCGATTTTAGAGAAATCTTGAATGAATCTACGATAAAACCCGACATGACCTAGAAAACTCCTAATACCTTTGACGGTAGTAGGATGAGGCAGTTTAGCAATAACATCAACTTTTGCTCTATCTACCTCAATCCCATTCTTGGAAATCTTATGGCCAAGAACTATGCCTTCTTTGACCATAAAGTGGCTCTTCTCCCAGTTTAGACATAGATAGGTGTCTTCACACCTTTTTAGCATTTTTTCTAAGTGGGAGAGACATGTATGAAACGAGTCCCCAATGACCGAGAAGTCATCCATAAACACCTCCATAGTTTCCCGATCATGTCGTGGAAAATTGCCATCATACATCTTTGGAACGTGCGGGAGCATTACATAAACCAAAAGGCATACGTGCAGAGGCAAATGTCCCGTATGGGCGGGTGAATGTGGTTTCTCTTGATCCGGCGGATCAATGGGGATCTGAAAGTAACCCGAGAAACCATCAAGGAAACAATAGTACTGTTCCTCGCTAATCTCTCAAGCATTTGGTCCATGAAGGGTAGAGGAAAATGGTCTTTACGGTGGCTTCGTTTAACTTACGGTAGTCAATACACACACGCCATCCCGTAACCAATCGAGTCGGAATTAACTCGTTTTCTTCATTCGTGACAACGATGATGCCACCCTTTTTGGAACGCAATGAATTGGGCTAACCCAAGGACTATCGAGATCGGGTAAATCAAACCGGCATCAAGAAGTTTGAGAACCTCTTGTTTGATAACCTCGTGAATCTTAGGATTCACCCTTCTCGATGTTGGATGCGGCTTGAAGTCATCCTCCATTAAGATTTTGTGAGTACTGAACTCGTGGTTGAT
>CM040243.1:258224515-258424515 GCA_022545495.1 Chrysanthemum lavandulifolium | reverse complement strand
GTTAGAACAAGAGGTACCGTAGCACGCTCTAAATATGGTCGGTGGCTTTTATCTCTTATGTCTCAAATCGTGAGAGACAATCACACGACTATGAACATTGTTTGTTTGCTTGTTTTCTCTCAAGTGGAACCAACTAGTGTTGCTCGTGCTCTTGAAGACTCAAGTTGGCTTGAAGCAATGCAGGATGAGATGCAACAATTTCAAAATCGGCGAGTTTGGATATTGGTACCACTACGATGGAAAGTATGCAATTGGGACTAAATGGATTCGAAGAATAAGAGATGCGAGGTGTTGTCATTAAAACAAAGCGATTAGTTGCACGGTTATAGACAAGAGGAGGGATAGATTATGATGAAGTGTTTGCACCGGTGGCAAGAGTTGAGGCCATACGGATTTTCTTAGCTTATGCATCCTATATGGGTTTTATGGTCTATCGATGCATGTTAAAGGAGCCTTCTTGTATTGTGAAATTGAAGAGGAGGTTTATGTCACTCAACCTAAAGGATTTGAAGATCCGGATCATCCTAATTATGTTTATAAGGTAGTCAAAGCTCTCTATGGACTACATCAGCACCTGAGCACGGTATGCTAGGCTCTCTACATTTCTTCCAAGCATGGTTATAGAAGAGGTGCAATTGATAAGACTCTATTCCTTAAGAAGAATTCCACAGACATTATTCTTGTGCAAGTATATGTGATGACATTATTTTGGATCCACAAAGGAAGCTTGGTGCAGGGAGTTTGAGGAGCTTATGAAGGAGAGTTTGATGAGTGCTATGGGAGAGATGACTTTCTTTTGGGTCTCAAGTTCAGCAGAAACTGATGGTATCTTTATCACCAGGACAAATATGTGAGGACATCTTGAAGAAGTTTGGTATGGAAGGTGTAAGGATCGCCACTACACCTTATGAAGCTCAAAGACAAAGACCAACAATGAAGTCGATCCACCGTGAATGTTCATCATGCAGTCTATGATTGGCTCTTTGATGTATTTAATGACTTCAAGGCTGATATTACTTTTCTTTGTGAGTGTTTGTTCACGACATCAAGTTACTCCACCGACTTCCCATCTCAATCTTTGTTAAGAAGATCTTTAAGTACCTCAAAGGCCAACCTCTTCTAGGTCTTTGGTACCCAAAAGAGTCTCCTTTTAAGTTGGAAGCTTATAGTGATAGTGACTATACTAGTGCTAATCTGGATAGGAGGTCCACCACCTGGAGGTTGCCAATTCCTTGGAAAGAGATTGATTTCTTGGCAATGCAAAAACAGACTATTGTGGCTACCTCATCTCTTGAAGCGTAGTACGTTCTTCTTGCAAATTATCGTGGATGTGTTCTTTGGATTCAAAATCGCTTGTTGGATTATGGGTACAATTTCATGAACACAACCATTTTATTGATAATCAAAGTACCATATGCATTGTTAAAAATCCAGTTTTCACGATCGAACAAAACATATTGAAATCGACACCACTTTATAAGAGATGCATATGATAAAATTTGATTAAAGTGGTCAAAATTCATCGATGATAATGTGGCGATTTGTTAACAAAGGCTTTTGATGGACCAAGGTTTCAACACCTTGTGGTCCATATCGGTATGCTTAACCCTTAGCGCAAAGTTTGGGGAGGCATAAACCTCGGGAGAGCATATGCCTCGGGGAGGATTTGTGTATAACTTTGCATTTTGCTATGTAATTTGTATATTTGTTTGCTTTTACCTAACTCTAACCTGCTAATGTAATCTTAGTGTGTTTCTCTTTGTTGGTTTGTGTTTCTCTGTGTTTGTTTTGTTTTTTAGAGTGATTGTTCATTTGGGATATGGTCAAAAAGGCTAAAGCTTGTTTCTACTGAATTCAAAGTGCTGAAGTGAGTCATTTGTTTCCTCTGAAGATGATGTACTGAAGTTATATGGTTCATTCAAAAGAAATCTTGAAGCAAATTGATCATTCATTCATTCAAGAAAGCAGTTCTGACTTACTGACTTCACAGTACAATGAACATCAAATGCATCTACATGATCTACTAATCCTAATCTATTACATATCATCATTCCAACATCTAACAGTTGTTGGATATGCATGATCGTCACATCTTTCACACTAAATCTCGGATATGCATTTGTGAAGTCTTATAACCACCCGTTCATTCTATCTTGATGGTGGCGATACATGACCAATATGGCGAAGATGCTAAGGATCAAAATGGAGAGGATGGATTGATGCAAACTTTGATGATGACAATGACCACATATGATGATGGAGAAAACAATGTGTCCTTTGTGCTTCATCTATTTATTTCAACCAAAATGCAATCCATCTACCCTCTTTAAGTTCTTCCTTATACGATATGTAATGATGCACCAAAACACGATGCAGAAGACCAAGAACCACCTCTCTATCTTTAGGGAGTGGTGGATTTTTAGCTCGTGGCCTTCGTTGAGGCCGAGGTCTTGGAGGTTGGGAGTAAGATGTTCTCTCCTTATAGGAGTCATCGAATCATCAATGATTCACTTGGATTCTCTACTACTATCATCTTCCGATGAAGGAGAAAGGGTGATTTCTTTGGTTGTGGATATGGTTTTGGAAAGTAATGAAGCCATGGATTTGTATCTTCACTTGATGAGGATGATGATGATGATGAGGATGATGTTGTGAGATCTATGATTTCAGGTTTGGTACTCATAGTTTATGATGGCTTATTTTGGAGTATTGGTGGAATTAGGGTTTGGAATGATATTTGGGGGTTTTTGATGAAGAGGTATGTGTGCATTGGGATTGTTTTATAGACGGTTTCAAGTGGTAATGAGATTTAATGTGAGTGGGTGAAACAAGTAAAAGATATTCTGAAGCTTCTTGAATACTTGATCCGTTCTCACGATTGGTATACTTGATGAGAATGGTTTCATCTCATCCACCACCACTACCTAGCCATGACAAAGATTGCGATCATTGTCAACATGTTGAAAGTTTTATACATGAAGTACGAGAAGACCAACGTTTCATGTTCTATCATCTCCTCGAACGTTTCGACGAGATCAAACCTAAACAAAACTTGAGCTAGAAGATTTTAGTGGTGTCCTAGCAACAAGCGTTAGTTGATTTAGAAATTCCTAATCATGTATTTTCTTATTTTCTTAGTTTTTAGAGTCATGTATATCATAACTCTAGTTTTATTAAATGGAATTACATGCTACTTGTTATTTTTCGAGCTTATGATTACCTTGTATTCATATCTCATTTTGTGATAACATTACTTGTTATATCACCTTTCTTGAAATTTATCACTAATACGGATCCTCGATTGCCTAGACGGATCCCTACTAGGAGGGAACCGCGGGATCCATGAGACAGAAGGCTTTCTTTCTACTAACTTCAATCACATTTGCAGCAAATTGTGAAATATACTTGCTTTCTAACCTTTGTTTTGTAGTTATTCAATTTACATATGAAGACTTTGACATCCCAAAGCTAGGGGAGCTTTATGTTAAAGCAATACATTGCAAATTACTTGCAATACTAGGTTTTCATTTCGTGACATTCCCTTGCATAATTGCAATCATCAAGGGGGAGCACATTCGTCTCTTAGACGAAATCCTTTGCAAACTTATTTGCAAACAAACTAGATTAGTATTACTTACTTGACGCCCTTACATAGGGATGGACTCGTCAAGGGGGAGTAAAGACGAGATCATTTCCCGTTACTTGCTCTCTATCTTTTTATTCTTTTATTTTCTTTCACATGTTTTTCTTAAAAACGATGTGTTGCTTTCTTCGAACACTTTTGTTTCAACAAAAGGGGAGACAAAAGTAAAACTACAATTCAAACTTTTACAATTTTAGCTTTTCCTTAAAATAATTTTATGTTTGTCATCAACAAAAGGGAGATTGTTAATACAAATAAGCCGTAAAACGTTTATTTATAATTTACGATCTTCTAATGTTTTGTCGATAACAAACGTAAAATCATATTAACGAAACAAATAAAATACGTAAATGGTTTGAACTAATAGTTTCTAACACATTTTCACATAAAACAAGTATAAGTGATTTTATGATTTAGATATATATGTACAACAACTAGTGTTTACATATTGAGTTAGCATATACTTAAACTAAGTATACTAAAATGTGTAAAAACATGTATATACTAAAATGGGTAAAAACAAGTATATACTAAGGTAAAAACTAGCAAATGGTATTGACCCATAACCCATGGTTTTATATATACCACTTAACCAAGTTCAATGTATCCTTATGGTACATTGTATCCAGAAAGAAAACCATTGATCAACCCATAACCCATGACCCATGACCTATAACCAAAAATACCCATGGGTAAAGAGGAGCGTTCCACGTATCCCTAGCTTTGTGCTAGCCGGATCCCAAGTGGAAGGGATCCGTGGGATCCGGGGAACTGTAGGATTTTTCCTCTATAAATAGTGAGCCATTTCTTCATTATTTCTCACCCCTTTCTAACATACTTTCTTCCCTGAGTTAAATCTCACTAACCTTAGATCCAAGAGATCTATGTTTGTAGTTTTGTTTTTGTGTGATCTTTTACGTTCCTTTTAAAGGCAAGATCACCACCTTTGAAGTCGAGCAAGCTCAAGTCCATGAGTTGCCATGCTTCCTCGTCATCAAGGCTACTGAAGTCCTCTTGTTGATGATCTCTTTCTTTCTTCAAAGAAGTGTAGTGTTGAAGACATTAGTGAAAGATGTCTCAAGTGGCAAGACAAAGATATTAGTGAAGGGTATCGATCGTCTATAGGATAAGCACTTGTGGTAGGTGCTTAGAAGTCAAGACAAAGAAGCATTAGTGAAAGGTGCTTAGAAGTCAAGACTAGAAGCACTAGTGAAAGGTGCTTAGAAGTGAAGACACAAGACATTAGTGAAAGGTGTATTGTAGATCTAGTCAAAGGCATTAGTGAAAGGTGCCTTAGATGTACATTCGATATAGTGTGTTTCGATGTACAAGATAGAATAGTATAGGATCCAAGGATATTGATATCCTTGATGATGTTGTAAAGGAGTAGATCTCCTTTGGGATTAGTCGTTGGTGTAGTGTGGTAGTAGTTCCTCCATTTCAATAGAACTAGGTGCTTAGCCTAGTACCTAATAAAGGGTAGGCGACGTTATGAAGGTGTAGTTCACCTTGGAGTGAAAGAACTAGGTACTTAGCCTAGTACCTTATAAAGGGTAGGCGACGTTGTGTAGGTGTGGTTCACCTTGGTGTGAAAGAACCCGGTGGTTAGCCTAGTACCGGAAAAAGAGTAGGCGACATTGTGAAGGCTTCTCCGCCATAAGGAGATTGGTGTAGTGATTACGAACTCTCGAGTAGGTGACTCGGGGAGTGGAGTAGGGCAAGGAAGGTATCCTTGTAGCCGAACCACTATAAATACTCGTGTTGTGGTTTTGTGCTTCTTACTCTTATCTTTTCATTACTTACCTTTATATGCTTGTTTATCAACATCCAACACACACATCCAAATAGATTGACATAAGTCAATCTAAATAGTTTAAAAGGAAGTTTTAAATTGGTAAAACTATTCAACCCCCCCTTCTAGTTTTCCACAATTGATATCTAACTAAAAGTTATTAGATAACTTGTGTAATGTATGTTCTAATAGAATTACATCCTCAGCCTGGAATTGCTCCTAGATTCTATGGATGAACAATATGTCAATTGTTGTGCAAATTGTCATCAGCTACAAACTTGAAAGTTTGGAAGACATCAAGCATTACACAATAGATATTAAAGTTTATGAATTATTATGTGGATTGGTGAATGCACACATACAATAGATATTAAAGTTTATGAATTATGATGTCACACACTTTATGAATTATTATGTGGATTGGTGAATGCACACATACAAGGACTTCACTAATTGAATTCTTGAAATAAGTATTCTCAAAATTACGATAGATCAAGTTGGTTGATTTATGCTTTGTCAACAAGTATGATTGTCATTACTTGAGGCATAATTTATCAACTGGAATTTTCATGCATTGATCTATTTGGTATTTGGATAAGGGATGTTAAACAATTGTTATAATAAATCAAATACTTGGTATGTTTGATTTTATAATATATTGTATCCTATATTTGCATGTTTAATCCGTGAATAAATTTATTTATTCTAAATGTCCGTTGTCGATTAATGATATGGGAGTATCATTAAATTAAGACAAATCTGAGAGATGTGGTAGAATATACTTGAAAGTATATTGATGAGAATGCATACCAATTTCAGATGATATTCAATGAATTGAATATAGGACTTATCCCAACTACATAATTTACTTTGTGGATATTGTTATAAGTAAATTGTGAATAGTTATCCTTAGACTTGAGATACCGGATAAGTGTCATGAATGTAGTGCATACGTGGAACAACTTAACGCTATACGAATCGGTAGTCATAAGGGTTGTTTCCTGAAGTGTTGCAAAGTTTGTGGGTTAGTCTCGTAGTCAAGATAGAATTTGTTCCTTCAAATTTATTTGGAGTTTAATATTGTTGGGCCCCTCGTAGGGTTGACAATATGTTTGTGTGGCCACACCCAAAAATCTCACCTGAATATGTTCAGAAGATTTGGTAATCTTGTTCAATCACTTATAACGAGAAACAGAATGGTTGAATAAAGAATGACTTAATTCCATATCTTTATTTAACATGGTATTAGAAACAAAGGATAATAATAATGAGAAATCATTAAAGGTTTTCCGGAGCCTTGCTCGAGTTGTACTAGAGGCATCGTGTTGCTAGACGCTAATCGATGTGATCACTCTATTAAGATATGTCCAAGTGGGAGTGTTGGTTTAATGGACAATAAATTAATAGACGTGTGTTAGGATCGAACTCGAGACCACGGGATTGCACACTTTACGTATGAGAATTTAAAGTTAATAATTAAATATAAACTGTTATATTTATTTATTGATTAAACGAAATAACTAACGGACATTAAGTAATTAATGTAATGGACTAACGGGCGTTAAATGTATTTGGAAAAGGACTAAATTGCAAAGTTTGGGAAGGTTCCGGAATCCCTCTTGTGGGATGATAACCGATCGGCCAAGAGGAAAAGGAAACCCAACCCAACTTGACTCAAACTTGTTCACCAAGTTTGCTTGAGTATATATACAAAACCTAGGGTGTTTGTAAATTATCTCTTGTGCTCATTGCTAAACCCTAAAAACTGTTTTGTGTGTGTTTTTGTTCTACAAACCGATCGGCCACCTCCATAGGTGTCGATCCATCACTTTTCCATTAAACAAGTTATTTGTTTTATCAAAACTAGCATTACTTTAATTCGGTTTAGTACGTGTGTACAAGAACATGGTATTAACACAATATTGTTATTATTCTTGGATTGAATTACAAAACGGTAAGGGGTAATTCATATAATCCTAATTAAATTAAATTGGGGTTCTTCCATTGCTAGTTTGTGGATTTGATTCTTGTTCGGCTAGAATCAAGAAAAGGCAGGCATATTCTTTTATGTTAATTAATTGTTCATTATTAAATCCTATACGCTTCCGCTTGATTACTTTGATGTTTTGTGATTATTTATTTGAATGTCATGTTATTTAATTCCAACAGTGTGACATCTTAAATCACGTATGATAAGAATTAGAAGCGTTAACAGTTACAACAAAAAAGTGTCTTACTTTGAGTTTCTTGAACCTGAACGAAATAGTCTTTCAAATCAACACATGTAACTTAAGATAATTAGTCTCTGGTGTGCGAGCAATCCTAAGGTGTGGAGCTTAAGGGTCTTATAAGCTAGCTTATTTACTAAAATTTATAGCTTTTCTAGCTTTCATAAAGCTAATTAGTATATAAAGTTTGCAACTTGTTTAACTAATTAGTGAAATAGAAGCTAATAAAAAAGTAATCTTTAGTATTTGTCTTAGTTTATAAGATCAGGCGGTTTATTAGTCTTATCTCAACAATCGGGTTCTAATCTCTTACTTTTTTAATTATTTTACTTTAAATAATTAGTTTAGAAAAATGTTTATTATTGTTAGCTTAATAGTTATGCTTAGTGAGTAGATTATTTTATACTTGTTAAGTGAGTAGTGATTTAAGAATTAAGTGTGAAAACTAAAAAATTATTGATTATTAATCTTTGGTTTACTTGGATTGGTTTTTGGTTATTTTGACGGGCAAAAGCCATTTGCGTAGTCAATCATTAATTTAAGTAATTAAGAAGATTGTTATTTAATAATTTTTGGATTAATTTAGATCTATTTAGTTGGTTGTTTTGACGGGCAAAAGCCGTTAGGATAATTAATTATTTGAATCCAGTTATTTTTACCAAGATAAGAATTGTTTTTAAAATAAACCAACATTATGAGAAAATAGGTTTTTAGACGGGTATTAATTCAACACTTTTAAATGATTATTCACACTTAATGATCTTTTCACCTCACTTTACAAGCATATCTTTTATTATCATATTCTTAGATTGGTTTATCTTCATTAGTCGTAGTTTCCTTTTAATTAATTAAAATAGTGTTTAAAATCTTTTTAAAATACAAACAAAAAACATTTGATAATCAAGCATATAACAAAAGACATAAACCTAATTTTCAATTCATATCGTCGTGGAATACGACTCCTGAAGATTAGTTATCACTTGTCCTCAAGTGAATTTTACCTCTGACAGGAAACTTAATTAAAACGGCTCTACCTACAATGGAATCATAGGGTTTTACTGAGGTTAAGAACCGAAAGGATAAAGGTAAATAGGTTGGAGTTCAAGGGCCTCAGAAGAAGCCGTCACGTGGTTTTGCTGTTGGAAAAGGACCTAAATTTTAACCTTTCTACAGTATATGTTAAAAAAAGCCCCAACCCTAATATGCTCTGGAGAAAAATGGCGACTTCCCCTTCCCATCATGTTCTGATCATTAAAGCTTCTTCTGCTTGATTCCAATATCATTTAACACTCCTACTTTTGCGGATTAATCATGTGATTTTATCCCTTTAGTTGGTTTATTGTTTGATTGGAGATTAAGTAGCTTAGGGTTTACTTTTCTGATTTAGGGTTTCGCTATTTAATTGATTCGGGTATCATTTTTAGACACTAATTATTCTATATTTCTATCATTGTGTTATGATGTGTCGATTTAGGTTATCATGTTGGCCGACTAAGCCCGTTTAAGGTTTTGTTGGCTGTTTGCTTTCCTAATCAAAGGCTACGATCTGCTGTTATTTTTTTGTTTTAGTAGTGAATTGTTTTTTCCTTGTCTTTATTTATTGTATCTTCATCATGGAACATGGGGCTGATGTTGGTGATAAGAGGGTACGATTGATAAGGATGGAAAATTGTCGGTTATCTCTAGTTTACTTGGTGACGCACCTCGTCCGAGTATAAGTGATGCGAGTGTGCCAAATTTGGAGACTCAATCAGGTTCTACTCCTATATCTTTTGCGGATATGTTTAAGAATAAAACACCCAAGAAGACCGTTAAGATTTCGGAGATGAGAAACAAAAATTGTGTGCCTGGTGCTAATGTAACCATTCCTTTGGAAGCTATCGATGAGGTAGGCTCTAGATTCGCTAATACTTTGTATGGTTATTTCATTGGTAAGAGACTCGCTTTTTCGATAATTGAAAATTACGTTAGAAATACATGTCTAAAGTTTGGTTTACAAAGGTTTATGCTTAATAATGGTTTTTTTCTGTTCCAATTTGAAACCAAAGAGGGTATGGAAAGGGTGTTGGAAGAAGGTCCATGGTTGATACGATTGGTGCCTATCTTTTTGAATATTTGGACTCTGAACACTAAACTTACAAAAGATGATATAACTTTAGCTCTGTTTGGGTTAAACTCCATAATATTACGATTGTTGCGTATCCGAGGTTGGTCTTAGTTTGATTACAACATAAATTGGTGATCCTATCATACTTGATTCCTACACGAGTACGATGTGCCTTAAGTCGTGGGTCGTAATTCCTATGCTAGGGCCCTTGTGGAAGTGTCGTCAAAGAAAGCCTTACTTGAATCTCTTGTGGTTGCTATCCCTTACCTTAATGGGTCAGGTCACTCATTGGAAAAAAGTTGATATTTAATATGAGTGGAAGCCGTCAAGATGTGAGACTTGTAAAGTATTTGATCACAATGATGATGGATTTCGTAAGAGAGTGAAACTGGTTGTGAAAGATAAATATTTGGTTGATGAAGAGGGTTTCGTTGAAGCTTATAAGATGAAAGGAAAAGGTAATCTTGAGGGTACTAATTGCCAGGTTAATGGGATTCGTTTTCAAAAGCTTAAAGTTTCGTATTACTATAGGCTGGTTACTAAGCCAAAGAATGGAGGAGCAATGACATCTAAGCCTTCTGTCCAATTGAATACAGGTTCTCCAATGGTTAATGTAGGTTCTAACTCTTGTAATGAACCTACTACTGATCCTACTAGTAGTATGACTCCATCCCAGAATAATAATTGGGTGGATGATATCAACCTTGTTGATTTAAAGAACAATTTTGATGTGCTTACAGAACAAGATTCAGTTTTGGAACCTGTGATTGGCATTACATGTACTCCTGAAGTAATCTCTAGTTCTTTCAGAACTACGCCACTATCGCCTATGAAGAACACTCCTATTGTTGACAAAATTGGGAAGATTGAAAAGCTTATTATTGATGGGAAAGCTACCCTTGTGGATGATGATGGTAAACCTCTTAAAAAGGTTTTTTCTTCAACTAAGGTGGGTAGTAACCCATTCTCTAAGGTGGGCAATGTGGTAGTTTCTGACAGCGAAGATGATGAAGTTTTTGATTATCACATTGGGATGTTGTATTCTGGAACTGGAGGTAAGGAGCACAATGTTTATAAGCAATGGAAAGTGGATACGGGTGATGGCAACAATTATAATGATGATGCTTTTGGTCTTTCTCCCCTCGGTTAAAAGTCTTTGAAATTCAAGATTTTGTCTTAACTAGGTTTTTTATATTTTTTGCATAAATTGTATCTTTTATGCTGGTTTTTGGTTTGGAGGTCTAGTTGGTTGTAGCTAGTTGTCGTTTATGGCATGTCATAAATGATTTAATGGTTGTGTCAAGCGATTGCTTGCGGTTAATGTGGTACCTCAGTGATGCAGGTTTTACTGACCATGATTTAATATTTATATTATCTCGTCATACCTATGGTCTACCCTTATGCACTAACGGGCAGTGTACCCGGTCGTGTGTAGTGTAGTATTCGGTAAAACCGAGGTCGTCCCAACAGCTATGTGTGTTGGATTATTACTAATTTTAGGTGTCACAGATTTTAAGATGAGTTTGATATTGTTTGAAATAAATTACTAAGACAAATAAAGGCAAATAAAAGCAAATAAAGACAAGAAAGGCGAGGGTTGTGATCAATAGAGAATAGTGGTGCTAACCTAGTTATTCATCCAAGCTAGTAATGTCTACGTCTAATTACTTCCAATTACTTCAGGTGGGGTCAAAGTCGAGAGGACATCATTTGGTCAATTCGCCTAACCTATCGACAAGATGCCACCACTAGAGAAATCGGTGTCCCTTCATAAGTCCAGATTGTTCCCGGTCCCCTAAGTCAAGTCATTAAGTTACGCTACATGCTAGATTTATAATAGTGAGTGCCGGGCGTTAGCAACTTAAACACTCACCCCTAATTCTTAAGTTCATCCAAGCGGTAGGTGATCGGTTGGTCAATCGCACAAGTAGAAAGGGTCGTCGGTTGGTCATATCTTACCCTTCCGTCTCGGTCTACTCACCTAGAATTGAGTTGGTCATATCTCCTAGGCAACTAGCCTCTACTGCCATTCAAAACTACTGAACCAAGGATAGCTACCAATAAACTATGCATGCATACACTTAGAAATAATTATACGGAAGTAATATAAACATAAACAAAATAATTAAGGAATCATAACTATGCCAGCACCTAGAGGTTCTTAGCCACTCATATTAACCATACAAATCAATTCAATATTTAATGAATCGAAAGTTAAGAAAAGATAAAAAGCTAATGCTTATCGTAGGGGAGTGAATTCTCCCTTAGAGATAGCTCCGTATGCTCTACTGGATCTGCCATTGGCTTGTTCCCATGTTTTTTGGTTGTGGTGTGTAAAATGGGATGCTTTGAAATGCTGGAATTCGTGGGGTATTTATAGGCCAGATCCGGGTTACGGCGTAACTAATAAAATAGTTACGTCGTAATCATCAAATTCTCGTAAATTGCACTAGACCTGCTGGTTATGGCGTAACCTTAGAAGTGGTTATGCCGTATCTTCAATAATTATTGGTTACGCCGTAGTTTTTGCACGAGTTACGGCGTAATTATCAGCGGCACGTAACCTCATTTGACCTAATGTAGTTACGCCATAATCTTTTAGGAGAGTTACGCCTTAATCTTCTGATAAGTTGGCTTTCTGAGTCACGCTTTAGTTACGGCGTAATTGAGAGAATGAGTTACGCCGTAACTTCTTCAAACTAAGCATACTATGATAAATCTTCACTAAAGTTCTTCAAATCCGCGTCTCTTTAGCTGCAATGCTTGTAATTTACCTGAAAGTGGAATAAGATGGAAAACAAGCGTAAATCCATATAAATGACATAAATTACAAGCCTTATCAGGGGAAATTGACACTTAATATTCAGGATAATTTGATGTTATCAAATATCCCCCCACTTGAACTCTACTTGCCCTCAAGTAGACCTTATTAGATAGATTCCTAAAAAGATATATCCCATTACTTGGAAAATATAAGTTTACAAATCCTTATGCTAGAATAAAGCAAAGCCGAACACCTTACGAAATGGGGCGAAACACTCAAATCTCTCAACTATTCTAAGTGTCAATTTCGGGTGATCACTCAATTACACATCATAGCATGTATTCTATCATAAGCTTGGCGGTTACACAAATCTCCACCACTAGAGTTAAGGGCTAAACAATTCTCGAAGGCAATATGGGTAGATACGACAAAGGTTAAGGGTGATTCGTCATTACTAACATGTCACGGCGAAGTGGACAAAAACCAATGGTACATGACCAAATCCATGGCCAAGACACCAAAGATTGCTCGTTGCATCACCTAGACATGCTTCATGACTATAGGGTAAGATAAGACATGGGATATATAAATAGTGTAAATTAAAAATCAAGCAGATTGTTGGAAAATTGGTTGGCAAAGTGACTTTTGACCAACTTTGGACACAATTATCTATATGTATGTGTCACATATATGAGTAATAGTTTGTAGGTTCGCGTTCTCCTCGAAGAGAGCTTGAATAAGCCTTTATGTGTCCAAAATAGAGTTGATGTGAATGAGATATCGGGTCTCAAAGTTAGGCATTCGGTACCATGCCTAAAGAGGAAAAATAGTTTATTTTCAATCCCACATCGGTGGGATGAGTAAACTTAGAGGGAGTCTATTGTGTATAAATAGAGGCCCTAATTCCACAAGTTTTTCACACATCAAATCAATAGTTATTATTGATTTCCAACATATGGAATCGCATCTCTTAAGATGAAATTCTGGCGGTTTAGTTAAGTCAAGCAGATCTGACTTCTTTTTTTGGTACATTGTACCACAGGAAGCAGACGGCGAATCTGTTTTAAGGGAAGCGTGTCAAACACGTGCCTCGGCTTTTAGTGCTTCTTTGTTGATCTTTATTTGGTGATCAAGTAAGTCTTTTGACTATTTTATTATTTTATTTAATTATCGTTTATCTAACTTACATTCTGTTTTGTATTTAATTTTCATTATTTATTTCTTGTTAATTTTATTTATTGTAATATAGATTTTATTAATAAAAGTGTAACCGTTTCCCTACGGTCTTAAAAGCAGTTACGTATGTGAATTAAAACACTTTTATTAAAATCGATTTATATAATTATGATTTTATACAAACTGTTTTCTCTGAAACCAAGATTGAGTTTCTTTGAAAATCGGTTTATAACTAAACAAATTTTAATTAACATATTTGGTATATGATTTATAAGCGATTTTAAAGCAGTTTATTGAATCGGTTTATATTGAAACCATGATGAGTTTCTTTTCAAACGATTTATTTAGTTTGTTTATTGCATATGTTATTGTTTAAATCGGATATTGAAACCAAGCTTGTGTTTCTCGAATCATATTTGGTACAAGTTTACATAAACCATGTTGAGTTTATTAGATACCATATTGTTTTAACAGTTTTAACTTTTTTGTGTTTAAATATTCACAAGTTAGCGATGGTAACATAATTTGTGACCCTAGTGAATCTTGCGAATGTAATTGGTGCGCCGATTACTAACATGGTTAAAAATCATGATGAAATCCGATTCATTGAAACCATGTGGAGTTTCTTTGAAACAAATCTCATAAAATACGAGTTGTTATTTTATTAGATTACTAGAACGTGTTTATTGAAACCAAGATGAGTTTGTTTGAAACAAAATCGATAATATACAAGTTGTTATCATATTTTGTGGAAAAGTTTCTTTGACTTGTTTAGCTTATTTAAACCGGGTTGAGTTTAATTATAAACTAAATATAGTTCTTGAAACTTTATGCATTTGATAGTAGATCTATAGAAACCTTGTTGAGTTTCTTTGAAAGAGTAAATCTATTTTGAAACCTTGTCGAGTTTCATTGTAGAATTATACCATGTGATGCGGATCTATTAAGATATTGTTAAAGAAGATTGACAAAATCATATTACAAATTTGTTTTGTTTAAAAACATTATGTAATATGCGATATTGTTTAATTGTTTAATCGAAAGACTTGTTTAAAAGCGGTTTTGTATAATGGATCTTACAAAGCAGTAGTGTTTTAAACAAAATTTGATGTTATCGTGTTTGTTAAGAAACACTTTGTGATATAGCAAGTTGTTAATTATTCCAAATTTAGTGTTACACTAATAACGGAATCTCGTATTAACGAGAATGTTCGGAATGTCATGAGTGACATCTAAAGGATCTGCTCCGAACTTGTTGAAAGGGAGACCGATACTCGAGTTATGTGTCGGTAGATGCTTTAAAGCATTGATTTTATGTGCCATAACTATGGGTTAAATGGCACGAATGAAATGAAAATTGTTGCCAAGGCGGGATCCGACATTAGAAAATGTTGATTAACACTTGGGCATCATGTCATGAGTATGATGATAAGAGTTTGGTTAACTCTTTCAAAGTAGCGAAAATGAGAGATGCAATTTATGGGCAACTCTATAACGCTAATAGCAAGGGAAAAGAAATGTGATGTTGAAATTCACATGTGGAAAAGAGCTTAAGTGAACCAACACGTTGTATGTGCGGAGATTCGTAGGAATCTTGTGTGCGGATGGTTGCTTAATAAATTTGGCTTTATTTTTATCAAGTAACATTGAGTTAACATTGAACAAAATTTTGGTCGGTGCGGGTTATGCCCTTCATTAAATGTTTAAAAATCTATTTCTATTTTTTGGTTGTTTTAATAAAATGAGTATGAATTCACTTATTTGATCCTTTGAATGTATAGCATGGCCATCTCGGACATGTTAATTTTAACTCAATCGTTGTTTAATTAAATAAACAAACACGGATTACAAAAGTAAAACTTATGTTGAAGCCAAATTGACAAGATTGTCTTTTCACTCGGTTGACCGTATATTAACCGAACCCTTGATTCACATAGTTTTATGTGATTTGGAATCGATACCTACTAAGGTAGCAATTAGGTACTTCATCGTAATTGTTGATGGTAGCACAAAATATTGCGACTTTTACTTACTTGAGAGTAAGGATATAGACAAGATTGATCTATACAAATAAGTTAAGAATCAACTTATTATCGAAAACAAGGCGGTTCGAAGTGATATTGGAGGTGAATATGTGTCTCCATTTCATGTATGTTCTAAACATGGAATAAGACATAAATTTATTGCTCCTTATACACCACAACATAATTGTTGATAGGAAAGAAGCGTGCCTTAAAGATATGGTTATGCCATGTTGTTAAAGTCATGGTTTAAGCCATGGCATGTGGGGAAAGCGGTTTTATTGGCTACTTATCTTTTAGATAAGATCCCATAAGGAAAAGAAGATAGTTTTATGAACTATGGATGGGAAGAAAACCATCCTATAAGTACTTACGAATGTGGGGGTGTCTATCTGTCTTGACACCCAAGGTTCAAAATATTGGACCTAAAGCGTGGTTTGCATAAGTTTGGATATGCTCATAACGATGGTGCTTATCATTTCTTTGTATGTGATTCGGAAACGATAAATATACACAAAGATACGATAACCGAATCAAGGAAAACTTTCATTGTATGAAACCGTGTTTCCTTGATTATTAGAGGAGAATGGATGTTCATCTAGGCTTGGCGGTAAAGTTGTCCATGATGAGAGGCAACTAAATGATGAAGTCCTTCATGATGAGAGACATCAAGATGAGAATGTTGTTCGTGATAAGAGACAACAAAGGAGTTGATAATGATCTCCAAGATGAGAGACAAGATCAAGCGAGGAAGAAGAGGTTGAACCTAGAAGAAGCAAAAGGCAAGAACCGAGAAATCGTTTAGACCCGATTTTGTTTCTTTTATGGTTGAAAACGAACCTACTTCATACCGAGAGGCGGTTACTTCCTCGGAAGGGCCTCAATGGAAAGAAGCCATTAAAAGTGAAATAGATTCTATTTTACAAAATCATACTTGGGAGCTCGTGGATTTACCTCACGTTTGTAAACCACTAGGCTATAAATGGATCTTCAAGAAGAAGATGAAAGCCGATGGCACCATTGACAAGTATAATGCAAGATTAGTAATCAAAGGATTTAGACAACGAGAAGGTCTTGATTACTTTGATACATATTAAACGCTTGTTCGCGAATAACCTCGATTAGGATGATACTTGCTATTGCCGCTTTAAGAAATTTGGAAGTTCACCAAATGGATGTGAAAGCGGCATTTCTAAGCAGATTTAGAAGAAGAAATCTACATGAACCAACCCGAGGGTTTCATGGCTCTGGACAAGAGAACAAAGTTTGTAGGCTTGTTAAGTCATTATATGGCTTAAAGCAAGCTCCCAAACAATGACATCAATTTTTTTTCACGTCATGTCGAGCGTGGATTTAAAAATAACGGATGTTTGTGGAAAGAAATAATTCTTGGTATATATGTAATCATGTGTCTATACATAGATGGTATACTTATCACTGAAAGTGATAACAAGATGATCAAATCCACTAATGAAATGTTGGAGTCAAGATTTGACATGAACTACATTGGTACTCGATATGGTTCTTGGAACTAAGATCATATGAAACCAAATGGATTTGTTTTGAAGTCAAAACACTATAAGGACAATATTCTTGAGAGGTTCAATGTGGGGATTCCGCCTAGCTAGAACTCCAATGACATCTTTTAAATCTATTAATAATAGAGGTAGAGGTGTTGCCTATTTTGAATACTCGAGAGAATATTGGGCGTCTTATGTGTCTAATGACGTGTGTAAGACTTGATTTAGAAGTTATAATCAAGTTAAGTAAATATACCGATAATTCAAGTGATGACCATTTGAATAGTATTACACAAGTACTATGATATTTACGATATTGCATTTTGGAAGATATCCAACTGCTATCTAATGATAGAGTAATGCAAATATGGATTCTTACATAAAGAATCTAGATCCACTAGAGCGGATGTATTGACTCTACGTGGGAAGGCGTGTCTTGGAAATCTTGAAAGTATTTCAAACAGACTTTTATAGCTAAATCTATGATGGAATTTGAATTTATCATTTGAGATAAATTTATAGAATATCGGATATCTGCGTTAATTAGTAGAGGACATACCAAGATGGCGTGACCGTAGCGACCATCTATATAAAGTGTGATAGTCAATTGGAAATTGTGAGCTCATATCACAATGTAAAGCGGTAAGTCAAGACATATCCATCATAGGCGTTGATTGGTGCGACAACTACTCTCAACTAGAGTTATCACGATTGACTACGTAAAGTCAATAGATAACATCGCGGATCCGCTTACGAAAGGCTTAAGCGAGAGTTAGTTAGTAAGTCGTCTAAAGGAATGGGACTAAAGCCCTTAAAGGAATGAGTTTATATGAAGGAAAACCTAACCCGATTGTTGGAGATCCCAAGATCCGGGTTCAATAGGACAACCTAATCATATAAATGTGGGGAAGTCACGTCAATATGGGGAGTTACTTAACATTGTAACTTCCTAGTCCATTCCTATAACAATTGTGACTTGTTGAGAGGTTAAACATATGGCTTTAATGATTCGGGATGAAATCACAAAGCATAATGGTTCAAGATGAAATCACAAAACATATGTTTTAATGATTCAAGATGAAATCACCTATGTGAGAGAAAGTGGGGTCGCTTTGAAGGGAATTGTGGGGCGCAAATCCTAAGAGCTCTTGCGAGAACCGGGCAAATGTTCGGGACCATAATGAACATGACTATGAGGGCTTAACAATGTTAGGGAGAGTCTTGTGTGAAATGTATTGTCGTCTACATAAGCAATGACTCGGTTCAAAGACATCGCGTCTCTTGACGACTAGGAGGCTAAGTGCATTTCACAAGGGAAGGTTCAAAGGGTCACACCTACCTATCCTTTGCAAGATTCAACTATTGGAATTTCATCGTAAATTTTGTGTATTCGACCGATCTCCATTCATGTGGGGATTGTTGGAAAATTGGTTGGCAAAGTGACTTTTGACCAACTTTGGACACAATTATCTATATGTATGTGTCACATATATGAGTAATAGTTTGTAGGTTCGCGTTCTCCTCGAAGAGAGCTTCGCAATAAGCCTTTATGTGTCCAAAATAGAGTTGATGTGAATGAGATATCGGGTCTCAAAGTTAGGCATTCGGTACCATGCCTAAAGAGGAAAAATAGTTTATTTTCAATCCCACATCGGTGGGATGAGTAAACTTAGAGGGAGTCTATTGTGTATAAATAGAGGCCCTAATTCCACAAGTTTTTCACACATCAAATCAATAGTTATTATTGATTTCCAACATATGGAATACGCATCTCTTAAGATGAAATTCTGGCAGTTTAGTTAAGTCCGACAGATACAACTTCTTGTTTTGGGTGTTGTACCACAGGAAGCAGACGGCGAATCTGTTTTAAGGGAAGCGTGTCAAACACGTGCCTCGGCTTTTAGTGCTTCTTTGTTGATCTTTATTTGGTGATCAAGTAAGTCTTTTGACTATTTTATTATTTTATTTAATTATCGTTTATCTGCTTACATTCTTTTTGTATTTAATTTTCATTATTTATTTATTTGTTAATTTTATTTATTGTAATATAGATTTTATTAATAAAAGTGTAACCGTTTCCCTACATTTTACTTGTTCTTCAAAGCCGAGAAACCAATCGATTCAATGCCTTTAAGATGTCCCTTTATCACATGAAGTTCGTGTTTGGTTGGGTTAACATTGTACTGTTGGCGCTAAAGAAGACGCTTGATGCCAAGCTGGCCTGATCTAAGAAAGATGTGTTCGAAAATGGAACTCGGCTGAATAGACTTGGTGATTCCCCATTAAGAAATAATTTGGGCTTCATTGGACCTTTCACCATAAACGCATATCTTTTGATCCTCTTGCTACTTGCTTCCCCACTTGCTTCAGATACTCTTTTCACGGAGCGAGGTCCTCAAGGACTGACGTGTAAATTAAAAAGAAAGATTAAAAAGTAACATGTGGAAAAAACTTTCATAAATCCTAAGCAAAAAAGGAGTAGTCAATTCTCTGAATAAGTCGCTTTCTCTGTGTGTTCGGTGCTTGCGAGACTTGTGTCATATCTTGTGGGTCAGCAACATGGTTTTGTCTCTTTCTTCGTATAGAGTATAGGATTTTACATATCTTCTTTTTTATATTTGATTTCCTATGTTTAATAGTATCAATTCTCTCCTTATTTAGAGGAATGATTTATGGTAAGGTCAATGGTTGTATCGATATTTATTCTTGGTTGTACCATTGATTCAATTACGAAATAAAAAGAAAACATTAACCTTTATCTCCTTACATTCCATCGATTCCTAGATGGTACGAGCGAGTTTTCACAAACCTTGTTTTTAATCAATCACAAACCTAAAGGATGGCGGGGAGGAGATGATAGCAACAAAATGGGGGTGAAGGCGGTGGGATCACACGACTCACCCTATTACCTCCATCCATCGACTACCCCAAACAACTACATGTAAGCGAGGTCCTCACCGACAACAATTATCTTGATTGGATTCAAGAGATGGCAAACTTTCTCTTTGCCAAAACAAAGTGGAGTTTGTTGATGGGACGATAAAGAAACCGGAGAAAACATCCAAGGAATACATGCCATGGATGCGTGTTGATGCCATGATAAAGGGTGGTTAACAACGACCATGGAGAAAAATATACAAGCGATGTGAAGTATGCGAATCTGACATCAAAATATGGTCGACTTAAGCGAGCGTTTTGGAAAGGAGAGTGCCCCTAGGGCATACAATTGAAACAAAAGATAGCCTCCACTCGACAAAGTGGTGCTTGATATCCACTTACTTCACCCAATTGCGGTCAATATGGGATGAGCTCAATCCATACAACCCTTTCCTCGATGCACCGTGATAAATGTGTATGTGATGTTGGCAAGAAAATCAATGAGCACCAAGAAAAGGAGCGCCTTTACAATTTCTTATGGGTTTGGATACCGAGTTCTCATTATTAGAACCCGGATCCTAGCCACAAAACCGCTCCCTTCCCTTGGTACGGCATATCATATGGTAGCCGGGATGAGAGGCAAAGAGCCATCTCGAATGAAAACACCACACATGAATCCACCGCTTTCAAGGCCTTTCAAAGGCGCAATGGCCTCCGGTGCGAACAAAGAAAGGAATGGAGCCAAAGCCGTGGAGGATGGAAATAAACACTTGCACCGAATACAACAGATGGTCACACAGCGTGAGGGCTGCTTCAAGTTGATCGGTTACCGGAGTGGTGGCCGGGAAAGAAAGGAGAAAAGATCAAAGGAAAGGCCGCTTGTGTTGGGCGAGACTAGTCCCATTCCGGGTTGACACACGAGGACTACCAACTCGTCTGAAGCATTTTTCGGATTGGCTAATGGTAAAGTTCCAAACCTCACTGCTAACATGGCTCATAAAGAAGGCGTCGAAGGTGAGTGGATTATTGATTCGGGTTGCACGAATATATAACTCATTTATCCAACGTTCTTGTTAACAAGAAAGAAACCTCTCTGAGGAACTGTTGTTATCCCAAGCTGGGAATCGATTCGATTAAAGGAAAAGGGATCACACGCTTCCGGGAGGAGCAAAAGTGAAAGGGGTTCTTTATATACCTGATTTCAAATGCAATCTTCTTTCCGTTAGTCGCCTTAGTCGCGATCTTCAATGTTGCATATCATTCTTCCCTGATTTTTGTGTTATGCAGGGATTACAGAGGAGGAACTTGATTGGTGCGGGTAGATGCGAAGGGGGACTATACCGAATGAAGATGGTTCAAGGAAGAAGAGCTATGGCAACCACAGTTGAGACATGGCATAAAAGACTTGGACATGCATCAAAAGGGAAACTAGCTAAAGTTGATTTTCTCAAAACAAGTACTTTAGATTTTGATAATTTTTGTGATTCTTGTGCTAAAGCAAAACATGTCAGAACTTGATTGGTGCGGGTAGATGCGAAGGGGGACTATACCGAATGAAGATGGTTCAAGGAAGAAGAGCTATGGCAACCACAGTTGAGACATGGCATAAAAGACTTGGACATGCATCAAAAGGGAAACTAGCTAAAGTTGATTTTCTCAAAACAAGTACTTTAGATTTTGATAATTTTTGTGATTCTTGTGCTAAAGCAAAACATGTCAGAACACCTTTTCCTTCTAGTTATATTAAAACCAATGCTCCTTTTCAATTAATTCATTGTGATATATGGGAGGTTATCGGTACCTTCAGATACAAGAGCCAACTATTTTCTTACTATAGTTGACGATTTCAAGAGGGCGGTATGGGTATTCCTCATTAAATATAAAAGTGAGGCCAAGAAATGTCTCATGGATTTTCAAAAAGGGTTGAAGTTCAATTCAAAAGCAAATCAAAAGGATAAGGTGTGATAATGGTGGGAATTCACATCTAACAACATGCTAAATTTTACAACGAGAATGGAATCTATTAGAAACCACTTGCCCACACTCCCCAACAAAATGGTGTTGTCGAGAGGAAGCACAGACACCTTCTCAAAGCTTTCGGGCTTTAAGGTTTGATGCAAATCTTCCTAAACAGTTTTGGGGAGAATGCGTTCTAACCATGGCGTATGTGATTAACCGCCTCCGTCCAAAGTCATTAAAACAAAACACCTTTTGAGTTGATTTGGAATCAAAAGCACGATTATGAACTCCTAAGGGTCTTGGTGCCTTGCAGATTTTACAAACACCAACACGAAAGGAGATAAGTTCGAAGAAAGGGGGAAACCAGGGGTCTTTCTTGGATATCCCCCGGGAACCAAGGGTTATAAAATCCTTGATCTCGAGACCAGAAAATTAATAGTTTGTAGAAATGTAAATTTCTATGAACAAAAATTCCCTTTCAAAAATATCCAAGAAATCAATGAAGATTGTGTTGATGAACCAATAAAATGCCATGATTGCCTCTGTCATCATGAGTTCACATCGACTCAGGCCGAAGAACAAACTCCAACTCTTGAAGAACAGCAAATGGAGTCTACCCATATCGAAGAAAGCAGCCCAACGATGTTTCACATGGGCGAATGTTGAAAATAAATCGGACCTTGAAAATGATGTTTTGGGGGCGATGAGATGTTGTTTAATAATGAGGATGAGGTACAAGAGTTGGTTGATGAGATTGAAAACCAAGTCGAAACAAGACCTACTCGAACAAAATCTCGACCATCAAAGTTCAAAGACTACGTTGTCCAAGTTCCCCTTGGTCAAACACCGACATCAACTTCCAATCGGGTTACCTCCACGGTGCGCTACCCAATCTCTAATTTTGTTTCTTATGATAAATTCTCCACAAATCAAAAGCCTTCTTAGCATCTATCACTAATAACAATGAACCCAAGTTTTTCAAACAAGCTTCACGGATGCTCGATGGCGTGAAGCCATGAAAAAGGAGGTCAAGGCTTTAGAGGAAAATGGTACTTGGACCATAGAAGATCTACCGAAGGAAAACGAGCTATAGATTCAAATGGGTCTACAAGATCAAATTCAAGCCAAGCGCGAAGTTGAAAGATACAAGGCACGTCCGGTTGCAAAAGGATTCACTCAAATGGAAGGGTGGATTATCATGACACTTTCGCACCGATCGCTAAGTAGTAATATTACACTTTATTAGCGATGGCGGTTAAAGGGACTGGATTATCCATCAACTTGATGTGAACAACGCCTTCTTGCATGGTGATCTAGATGAGGAAGTTTACATGAAAATCCCTCAAGGATTTTCTAAAGATAATGATACTCGAGTTTGTCGGCTGAGAAAGTCTTTATACGGGTTGAAGCAAGCTTCACGCAATTGGTATCACAAGTTCACCACCTTTCTACGAAGCCTAAATTTTAGACAATCTAAGGCGGACCACTCGCTATTCATTTATGAGGCAGGTAGCATAATACGGGTGGTTCTAATTTATGTGGATGACGTCATCATTACCGGAAATGATCTCACCAAAATCCAAGAAACCAAGAAACAGCTTGACAACAAATTCAACATTAAAGATCTCAGTCCATTGAAATATTTCCTTGGGATAGAGGTAGCAAAAACAAGAGATGGCCTGGTTTTAAGCCAACGAAAATATACGTTGGACATTCTGGAAAATAGTGGGAAGATGGGGTGTAAACCGAGTGCTTTTCCCATTGAAGAAGGCTTGAAATTAGACAAAGGAGAAAGTGAACCACAAGTGGATGCAAGTCAGTATCGCCGACTCATCGGTCGACTTCTTTACCTTCAAGCTACTCGGCCTGATATTACATATACTGTCAATATTTTAAGCCAGTTTGTAGCCGACCCACGACATAATCATTTGGAGGCAGCGAATCGTGTTCTTGGGTACTTGAAGGCCACTCCAGGCCAAGGTATCCTCCTTTCTCGAGCAGGAGATCCTGTCTTAACTGCTTATTGTGACTCTGACTGGTTAGGATGCCCTTACACGAGGCGGTCACGTACCGGTTATCTTCTCTTGCTAGGTGGGACTCCCATTTCTTGGAGAACCAAGAAACAATCCGTAGTCTCACGTTCTTGGTGAAGCCGAGTGCGAACAATGGCCTCCACCTTTAGTGAGATTATTTGGGTTCGATGGTTGCTCGATGAGTTACAAGTTCACAATCCATTGGCTACACCCCTATTTTGTGATAACCAAGCAGCTCGACACATAGCTAATAATCACATCTTCCACGAGAGAACAAAGCACGTCGAGATGGTATCATTACTTTGTACGTGAAAGAGTCGAATCGAAAGAAATCATTCCAATGAATATCAGCAGTAGAATGCAAGTAGCAGACTTGCTAACAAAAGGACTCCCAGCACCTCAGCTTCTTTTTCTTCTTGGCAAGATTGGCATTGCAAATTTGCATGCTCCATCTTGAGGGGGAATATAGGATTTTACATATCTTCTTTTTTATATTTGATTTCCTATGTTTAATAGTATCAATTCTCTCCTTATTTAGAGGAATGATTTATGGTAAGGTCAATGGTTGTATCGATGTTTATTCTTGGTTGTACCATTGATTCAATTCTGAAATAAAAAGAAAACATTAACCTTTATCTCCTTCGTTCCATCGATTCCTAGATAGAGTAAAGCGAGTCAAGCTTTATTGATCATTGAGCTCAAGATTGAGCTTAGAAAATGAGCTCGAAAATTTTGTGAGTCGAGCTCGAGCTTATATGGGCTCGACTCGAGTTATTCTCGAGCTTTTAAGCTTTTAAGACCACGCATTTTGGGTGGAAAAATGGAGATGTTAGTCGTGCAAACAATTGACTTCTTTGATGTTTTTTTTTTGGTATGTTTAGATGATAAAGTTGGTGCTTGTATTACACTTTGTTGGCAAGTTGATGGTGGTAATGTTAGTCATCACTACACTTAAAGATTACTTTATTCGATTCATATGAGATACAAATAAATTAAATTTATTTCTTATATCATATTTACTTTTTATATTAAGTTAGTTTATGTTTAATATTAGGTACATTTAAGGTGTAAATGAGTCGAATCGTGTCGAATTTTGACAGGGATCGACTCAACTCGACAATATTATGCTTGGCTTGATAGCTCAACAAGCCTTAATGAGAGAAGCTCAAGCTTACCTCGAGTAAGATTGAAGTCAACTCGAGAAAGATTGAATTCGGCTTGAACCCCGGATTGAAAACCTTGATGTATTTGTGATGATGTTTTCTATACCAAATTAAATTGAAAATATGTGATAAGATTTAAATTCGACTAAAGCTCGACTCAAAAGCTCGATGCATTTATATGAGTAATGTATTTACGAGACAAATATACGTATATAATGTATATAAAGAACATATATATCACATACATGATTATAACTTGAATCAAACTTATATAAGTTCGAACTTGACTCGTTAGACATTTCAAGCTTATTTTTGGGCTCAAGCTTGAGCTCGAGGCTCAATAAAGCTCGGCTTAAATGAGATCGAGTCATGTTCGAGTTCGAGTTACACGACAAAATCTCGACCCGTTTACACCCGTGTTACGTTAAGCCAACATCTTTGACTCCTTTGATATGAGCTAAGCATCATTTGAATGTAATCAATATTTTCTTTTGATGGAAAAAAAAAAGAATACACACAAGAAAACCAGATTTTATGATAATATGTTTGTAATATCAACCACCTTAATTAAAATTCAACGTTATACAAATCAATATTAAGTTGAGCATCACAATATCTCAGGAATACCTAGAGAAGTAAAGAGGCCTACTGCATGCATGAACCAATACACGCAAAGGTCTGAATCGTTCATCTCAATTGACAGCTTGTCGAATTTATGGCCAACTACTTGTACTTGTTCATGAAGAGGGTAAGAAGATGTCATGAATATGCACAACACAACCCACCATTGTATCTTTAATGGACACCTAGTCCAAGATTCGCCTGATCCGAAGCTAGCCTACACTAGTTCTTGTATCGAGCCCAACTTTTGTACTAACAAACCTAGTTGCAACTAGTAATGTACGTACACAGAAATGATGGGCTTCGTCTTCGAATGGTTTTCTACCATCTCATATTCTAAAGTACTATATTGAGGAACAACTCGCAAGACATGCTCATTTCCTCATTATGATTGGTTAGGAGTACTATATTATTGTTATGGAAACAAAAGCAACGTATCTTAAACACTTAAAGACATGTAACTACCTAGTAGGGTTACATTAGCTTATCCCATTGGAAAGTGAAATGTGTGTCTTAGTAAGGTTACAATTAAGAACATGAGATCAACTTTTTGGTAGCCATATTAATCAATGATGCCACGTCCAAAACCGGCTTGTCGTATATAGAACATCATATGAACATCTAGTACATCATCCATTTCATAGTTAAACAAGTTTCATGCTTGATGTCTTGACTATTGACTAAAAAAACAAGTGCTTGACTAGTGGAGCGAGATTTTACTCATGAACCCATATATATTTGTGTGATTAAAGATAGACATAAAATGTGAAGTGTGTGTACTTTTTGGGGAGCAAGTGAACTTATAACATGATGCATGAGATGTGTTTAAGGTGCAACGAACTAAGTTGGTAGTTGAAAGTTTGTTTAATGTCGAGTAGTTGGGATCATTAAATCCTAGAAAGACAAGTCATTTCTCATCCTTAAAAGTGTGTTCAGCCTAGGAGCTAGGTTTATGTCATGTCTCTTCTAAGTCAACAACATGGTTTTGTTGCTTTGGGTTACATTACATGAAAGCAAAAAGATAATTAGAAGAGTCTTGTTTTCTGGAAGATTAATTAAAACATGGTTATGCTGTTAAAGATTAACCAAAAGGGTCAAGAATTTCGAGCAAGTACTCCACTTATGTCAAATAAAGAACTAGAAGATGGGCGTTGTCATATTTAATTTGACGGGTTTATGAACTTGTTATAAGTTTGATAAGCTTATAAAAAAAAATTATTATTTTTATTTTTTAATTTTTGTGAAGCTATACACTTGAGCTTATAAGATTGGTAAGTTCAAGTATATATGTTTAAAAGTCCAAAAATGTGCTTACAAGCCTATAAAAGTTTCAATAAATTTATAAGTCGTAAAATAAGCTTTACACAAACACCAAACAAGTTCAGATAAAAAGAATGAGGAGTAATCTATAAACCAATCTTTAAGTCGAGCACCATCAATCTGATGAGACATCCTGGAAATAGCTAGGGATTCCGAAGAGGGTGTGAGTGATAAAGTAAGTGGATGATGTCACGCACATAATTGTAAATGAATAGGTTTTGATGAGTAACGACTACCAAAAAAACTCGATAATAACTTGAATCGAGCCTATATAAACTCGAGGTCGATTCGTTAAACATTTCAAGATCATTTTTTGGGCCAGAGCTTGAGCTCAAGGCTCGAAAAAGCTCAGCTTAAACAAGACCGAGTCAAGTTCAAGCTCGAGTTACACGACAAAAGCTAGACACGTTTGATGGGGAAAAAGAACACACACAAGAAGACAAGATTTTAAGACAACCAAAACAATGAAATGAAGATATTACTATAAGATCCTATGGTCGGTTGAATTAATGAGAACACTAGGGGCGAGAAACTTACCTTGAGGATATTAAGCCAAACACTAGAGGCGAAACTAAACTCGATCTCTACATACTCACTACCATGTATTGCGCTAATATCTCACAAATCAAACAAAATATTTACGAGTGTATATGAATCACTTGACGATCATAGATAACAAGTCAATTGGGATCCCACATAAGAAATTCTTCGTTATTCAAAACAAATTAATAGCCCCAAAGTAAGATCCAAAGCTAATGTAAATAAACATCTTTTTTACCTTATAGATTTTCCATTCATCTCCCAAGATCAAAGGTATCATTGATGTTCGATATTGTTCCACAAACAAAGGCATCCATATATTAGTTCTAAACGTGTGATTCTGCGATTATATGATGAATTTTGAAAAAGTAGATGGATTTCTATAACCTTGAGGACGATTAGCATGTTTTCTTTATGTTAAATCCAAATCCAATACAAATATCCATTTAAAAACTTATACATAATCTAATTCCTTAAACTTTTTGTGTTTGATATTTGATGTTATGTAAAATGCTCCATGTCATCCTTTTGAAGCTTGGAACTTTACAAACACCACCACAAGTCCAATGATCAAAATGACAAACCATATTCATATGCATAGGTCTTGTGGTGCCGATATTGATAGCCTTGACTTAATAATTGTTTATAGCTTCTTTTATTTTTCATTCGAACATGGTGTATAGTAAAACAAATTTTTAACAAAGAAATTTTCGTATCATGCTTCATGGTCGATATACAAAATGTATTGTAGTCATAGCACTATAACATCTAATACTGATTTAAACTTGAATTTTGTTGGATTTTTAAAACTATTAACACGTTAATAATTAAACACATAGCACAAGTACGTAACGAAAGACAAAGAATCAAGTATAATATATACTAGTAATTAACAAAGAATCATTGGGTCGAAGTAGTTTTGCTAGGTGCTTGATTGAAGTTAAGGCAGATCAGGTCCTTAAGGAGAGCATCACTGTTAAGATACCATTACTTTATCGGACATGATCTACTATTGAAAAGATTCGGGTGAAATACGAATGGAAACCGCCTCGGTGTGATACGTGTAAATTGTTTGGCCATACGCTGACTGAATGTCCTAAATCTTTTCAACTTCCTACTCAGCCTAAACAGACTGGTAATGATGGTTTTCAAACTGTCACTAACAAGTATAAGGGAGTTTTGGGTGGTTGCGCGTATGTGATTGTGTGTATCTCGAAATGGTGTGGCTGCGCGTGAGTTTTGGGTGGGTCAATACCAGCGAAAGTTAAAACATACGAAATAACAAGAGGAGTACATGCTTATTAACGTGAATAAGGCTTGAACATGTGTGGCATTATGTGATCTGTTTTGGCTCATTAAATAATGTTTGTGTATGTATCGTGCGTGTGTCGACATAAGGTTGTGTACTTTGTTAGCATGTCGTGTTGTATGTTTCATCTTAGGGTCGAGTACGGTTGTTGGAGATTAGAGATTGGTGTGTGTTCTCAAAAATATTTGGCTCGTTAAAATGGCATGTGTATACATCAAGATTATAAATCATGTACTGTTTTCTTTGTTTCATGCATGCATGAGTAAATAAGGAGTATCAAATGAATATGGGTTATACTTGGACTTGTAAGAGTATGTTTGAAGGTAATCGCGGGAAAAATGGTGGAGTCATTTTGTATTTTGAAAGCGTATGGGGATATATGAGTCGGGGGTTAATCATACTGCGTGTTTACTTAGTCATAAATGTTAGTCATTTGAACCGCGAGTGGGCTTAAGAGGGGAACAAATATACATGTGAAATCATATGTCCTTCCATTTCATTTAACGTGCATAAGAATTTTGAGCAAGTGCATGAGAATTTTGACAAATACAATAAGCCTTTTAAGCTTAATTACACTTGTAACCCTACACTTTGAGATATTTAGCATGTAAACCCTAAACTTTGAATCATGATCAAATAAAGCACTAAAATAGGGTAATTGTCATGATAAACCTTTAAGTTTACCATTTATTATTCATAACCCCTAAATTTGGCTAATTAATGATTATTACCCTAAAGTATTTAATTCGGTCCATTACAAAAAATGAGAATACGGTTAATAACTTTAAAAATATTAATACGATTCATATAACCAATAAATCCGTTATGATTTAAATGAGCTAATAAGTATTGTACGAACCGTAATCCATGTAGATTCGTTGAAGAAGGCGTGACGTTGTTTCTTTTGCGTTCCTTCCATTTATCTCATTTCATTTGCTAAGGTACAGATATTCTATCCCTTTTCAGTAGGGTTTTCTTAGGACTTTCTGGTCCTTCGACTTTGTTTCGCCTTTGATATTTCATTGATATGATACCTTTGCTATTAACCCTCGATATTGAACCTTTGATATTGAACCATTGCTATTGACCCTCTCGTTATTGAACCTCGCTCTTCAATCATTGCTATTGAACCTCTGTTATTGAACCACTTTGTTATTGCACATTTGATCTCGAACTTTGATATTGAACTGTTACTCGAACTTTGATATTGTCTTGTTGCTATGAACCTCTGAATTGTGAACCATTGATATTGAACCTTTGATTGTGAAGACTTATATATTGCTACACTTTGAACTTTTGTTTGACCCTTCAAATTGATACCGAGCCAAATATTGTTATCCTAACCATGAAGGTAACATAACCGTGTATTTGATGCACCAATGGCATGACTCTAGTGTGGTTGAGTGATGCTCCACACCGTCCTATATTGTATTGATTATCGCGCTTCATTGTTATTGTTATGGCCACTATTATCTCGTAGGTCAGTATGGATGCATCATAGATTCGTATTGTATTGTATTGTATTGATATTGATATATTGTATTGGTGATGTAGTGCGTGTGTGCAATACACCCTCACGATCTGGGAGCTAGCTACTCCATTGGTTACTGAGGTCTCCCCTCTTATTGGTTTGGTATTCCGAGGCCAACCCTCTCAATACAATGGCTACTATTGGATATTGGGTCGCTAATGCCACTATTGATTGTATTGTATTGTATTGTTGGCTCGGGATAGATTTCGACAACCTTACACTTTTGATATGCCTATATTGTACCTTTTGTATTCCCCAACACACCATATTCGTATTGATTGGCCATTACTGAGTACCCTTATGTGACTCACTCTACTACAATGATATATATTACATTGCATTGCTCAGTCATACTCTTTTTCCGTTATTTCAGACTATCATTCCATTCATGTACCGGGTTATTATATGATTATTGAATTTGATTTTGCTATTCATGTTTTATGTGGCTACCGTTTACCCTGCTACGATATGATTAATATGTGATTATATGATTCACCTGTGGTCATCTGACTATATGTTATCTTACTGTTATGTGACTTGTAGAAGAACCGATTTACCTGGTGACCATAACTAGGTCGAAGCAAACATAGCATAGGGTTTGGTACACTAAATTAAGAGTCCCTGATTCCGAGAGACCAAGAGGCTACCTGATACGGAGTCATTCATGAAGCAAGACTCCCCAAACCAGAGACCCTTATCCGAGACAGTCCTCAAGAACCACATTCGAACTCGAACCGAGAAAAGCCTATTGTAACATCGCCATCAAGTCACTAACAACTCGATAACTCAAACATTAGTTCCCGAACCTTACAACCGAAAACTTAGTGAGTAAACCCACTCACCGAAATCGAGAGAGTGGCCATGCAAGTGTGTAATCGATTGTTTTGTCTATTAATCATGTATACTTCGCTCGCTTGATCTCGTGGTCTATGACTATCCGTTATTATCCTTATCGCTAATTGTTGACCGCCATGTCTACATTTCGCTTATACTCTTTGTTTGATTGGGTAAATAGTTCAACTTATGTTGTCCGGTTTGTTAACTTGATAGTTGCCCGGTATGTCCTTAATCCATTCAATTATAACGCCATGATGTATTACTACTTATTACGTGTGGCTACCATGTTTTGAACTTGATAGTATTTATGCGTTTATGATGCTTGTTACGTTATTAACTGTGGGTTACTTGACTTGTGTGATTGCCATGCTCACTTTCTAATTAGTTGCTTCCGCTAGATTTTAAATTTCCGTTGGGCTTATATGTTGTCTGATTTCCTGATTACTTGTATGCCTGGTTTGTATGTGCTTATATATATGTCACCGATGCTTTGCTTTTCTTTGTTCTCCTTGTTATTTGTTCTTTCTGAATATCTGTATAATTGTGTTCTGCAGGATCCTCATTGACTCATTGTTTCTTTTCGTTGCGAATTTGTCATCAATTTCCTTTGTTTCGTTTTTTTTGTACCTCTGATTTTGTTCAGGAATTCGCTTGTAAACTTTTATTTGTATGTTCTGATATGACACCAGAATGTGACACTTCTACCCTTGCCGGGTTGGGGTGTTACAACTATGCATTTCGGGTAGCTTGAATTTTGCTTCATTCAATGGTATGTTTTATTTCCATGTCAGTAGGTAGATGCAAGGTTGTCAAAATCGCGATCCTGCTCGTAGGATCGCACGATCCTACGATCCTACACTCAAAAAACGATCAGGATCCTAACAGGATCGTAAATCAGGTAGGATCGTTCAGGATCGTAGGATCGGATCTTAGGATCGTTTACGATCCGATCCTGTTGCTAACCCATTTTTTTTACTTTTTTTTTCCTATGTGAAGCATTTAAGCCCATGTTTGATTCAAAAAAACCATCACAATCACTAATTCATTGTTTTTCACATCTCACTATTCGGTTTAGAGTATGGGTCTTCTTTTTAACGTTACATAGTTTACATTCCAAGAGATTCCCTATTTGAGATAAAGTTTGACACACGTATTTACCTTTTGTGGGGTAGCAAATTAAAAGGCTTACGGAAGGCCATCATAAAATGTTGGGTATTGAGGAATTGCGATTTTCATTGCGTTAGAAATATCCAAATAAAACCACTTCAGAAGCAATAAACTTGTCGTAAAAGATTCACAATGGTAGTCATGACAAAGAACTTACAAATAAACATGATATGAATTTTTACAAATTGACATAGTATAGACTTATACCGAGATAATCATGACATGCAAATGTCATAATCTATATACGCATGGCCAAGCACATAATGTCATAAGACAATAAATCTTGAAATGAAAATTATCTAAAAGAAAAACACTACAAGTATATGCCATTTACAAAGGATGTGTGGACATTTTGAGAAATATTCATTATTAAGAAAGAAAGAAAAAAATAATAAAACACATTATCTAATTCATAAATTGAATAACACCAAAAATCTCGGTTTCTTCTTTGATAATTGCTAGTTTGCACAATCGCTAGTTTATAAACTTTCATTATGACCATGTCGTATTTCTTTTCGTATCGAACATCATTATTTAATGATTGAAACATGTGTGTGCACATGTAGTATCTCTTTGTATCCAACTCGTTTATTTAGCGATTAAAACATGAAGTAACTTTGTGCAAGTATATATTGCAATAATATATAATGTTTTACTAATACTGATATTGAACAAGGAAGTTTTTGTTTTAGCATCTATTTATAGTCGTTTAAATAATAATATATATATAAGTATAGAACTACAACCCTATATAAAAATATATATTTTTCATAGGATCTTCGATCCCGATCCGATCCTACGATTACGATCTTGCAAAGTCGAAAAGCGATCCTAGGTAGGATCCGACTTCCTCGATCCCCAAAGATGTCGGGTTTTAAATATTATGTCTTGTTCTTAGACCATTATTCGCATTTTGTTTGGGTATATCCTTTAGTAAATAAATCTGATGTACTATCTAAACTTTTGTCTTTTCGTACCTATGTTCACACTCAGTTTAAGTGTGAAATCAAGTCTCTTCAGTGTGATCATGGTGGTGAATTCGATAACCGAAAACTCCACCAACTTTGTAATACCAATGGCATACTGTTCCACTTCTCATGTCCAAAAACATCACAACATAACGGAAAATCCGAACGTATGATAGGCACTATTAACAATATCATTCGTACCCTTCTATTTTAAGCCAATCTCCCACCAACCTTTTGGGCTGAAGCCCTAAATACGGCCATCCACTTACTTAATATTTTACCCTCCACAACAATTTCCAATGAAATTCCCTACACCCGTCTGTTTGGAAAAAACCCTGATTCTAGCCTCATACGTACATTTGGTTGTCTTTGTTACCCTCACCTATATCCCAACAATAAACTTGAACCACGCGCCACTCCATCCATTTATCTGGGACAAGCTACCAACCATCGCGGCTATTGCTGCCTTGACTTAAACACCAACAAAATCATCATATCTCGTCACGTAACCTTTGATGAAACCGTTTTCCCATACGGCACCTCCGAACCCACAACTGCATCCACATACAATTTCTTGGAAGACTCACCTGATATAAATCCTCCATTCATTTCCCCAACTGTTGTTCCACCCTCTACTCAAGAACCCACAAATGAACCCACCACACCACTCACACCTAACCCGCTGCATGCCCAACATGAGGCTGCACATGCACCAACACCAACACCACCCACTCCACCACCACTACCACCCTCTCCTCCGCCAACGCCACCTTCAATAGTGAATCCAAACCCCCTTATCATCCCAGACCCCCTCATAATCCAATCCCTGCATCGACTCACTCCATGGTCACACGCTACCGTGCCGGGACTAATCGTCCCACTCAAAGACTTAATATGTATGTATCCTCGATTTCACCTCTACCAAAATCCTATCATGATGCGTCCAATGATCCAAATTGGCAAAATTCTAAGCGAGAAGAATACACTGCACTTATTAAAAATGGAACTTGGACTCTCGTCCCACGACCCACAGACACCAACATTATTCGCTGCATGTGGCTTTTTCGTCACAAGTATCTGGCTGATGGCACTCTTAGTCGATATAAGGCCCGTCTAGTCGAAAATTACAGTAATCAACTAGAGGGGATTAATGTTGATAAGACGTTTAGTCCGGTTGTTAAACCGGGCACTATACGCACGGTTCTGAGTTTAACAACTTCTAGACACTGGCCGATTCATTAGCTGGATGTCAAGAATGCCTTTCTACACGGTGATTTATCCGATACTGTGTATATGCATCAGCTTCCAGGGTTTAGGGATACCAGGCATCCTGACTATGTATGTTTACTACAACGGTCACTATATGGGCTCAAGCAGGCCCCTAGAGCTTGGTTTCAACGCTTTGCATCCTATGTTACCAGGGTCGGCTTTGTTCAAAGTCGCTGTGATTCATCTTTATTTATATACAAGCAGGGCACGGACACTGCATATTTGTTACTATATGTTGATGATATTGTGCTTACAGCTTCATCTGAGACTTTCTTGCAGCAAAATATTGGCTCTTTACATCAGGAGTTTACTATGACTGATCTGAGTCCTCTTAATTATTTTTTGGGAATCTCTGTCTTACGTGACTCTACAGGGTTGTTCTTATCTCAGAAGCAGTATGTTGTTGAGGTTTTAGAGAGAGCAAATATGGTAAATTGTACCCCCAGTCAGACACCGGTTGACACTTAATCAAAACTGGGAGATGATGGTGATCCAGTTTCTAATCCCACCCTATATCGGAGTCTTGCAGGATCTCTTCAGTATCTCACTTTCACCAGACCGGATATATCATATGTTGTACAATAGGTTTGCCTTCATATGCATGACCCTCGGGAGCCACATTTTTCGGCTCTGAAATGTATTATGCGGTATGTTCAGGGTACTCTCCACTATGGGCTACAGTTATATGCTTCATCTACCTCCTCTCTGGTTGCATATTCTGATGCGGATTGGGCTGGTTGCCCAACCACTAGGCGATCGACCTCAGGTTACTGTGTTTTTATCAGCAACAATCTTATCTCTTGGTCTTCTAAGTGGCAACCTAATCTCTCTCGCTCTAGCGCAGAAGCAGAGTATCGTGGAGTTGCCAACGCTGTTGTCGAAACCTGTTGGTTACGCAATTTACTTCATGAGTTACATACACCTCTAGCTTCTGCTACGCTTGTCTATTGTGACAATGTGAGTGTTGTGTACTTATCCTGTAATTCGGTTCAGCATCAGCGCACAAAGCACATTGAGATCGACATTCACTTTGTTCGTGACTTGGTTGCCACTGGTCAGGTCCGGGTTCTTCACGTTCCTTCACGCTATCAGTATGCAGACATTTTCACAAAGAAGTTATCGACTGCTTTGTTTGAGGAATTTCGCTCCAGTCTGAGCATCCGTTGTCCTCCCGCTCCGACACATATTATTCCACGTGGCATCCCATAATGCCACGTCATTAATCCATGTCATCACAATTTAATGCCACCTAAGCATACTTTTCATTAAAATTCGTTATATACTATTTTTTTTAATTAAATTTGAAATAATTAATTTTACTAAAAAATTCATTTTTTTTTTAATTTTGCCACTTGCAAGGATTGAACCTAGGGTGTTTGTAACATTAACAAACATAATAACCACTAGACCAACATAATTTTTTTGATTATATCTTGCAAAACCAAATCTATAAATCTACGCAACTAATTATTGACCATTTTAATTAGTTTGAAAATGAATGTATTTATCTCCAAAAATTATATAGCACATCTATTCCTTAATTATAGTTTCAGAATTATAAATTGTTTATAATCACAAACACACACACAACCTCTTTGTTCTTCGTATTCTGCAAAAAGGTTCTTTTTTCTTTCTTTCTTTTAATTTGATGTTAAATTTATTGTATTCGATATATATATATCTGTTCTTAAAAAACACATGCAGTTTCTAACCTCGATCATAGGCTATTGAGGTTCAAGTTATTCTTACGTTTCCATTGAACCTGATATTGACACATCTTCGTGGTATCTTTCTTTTGTATGTATACCTACATTACATGATTATTAATTTGATTTCCAATGAGGTTTGTATGCTTTAGTCTAATGATGTGCGTATATGCATGTATTGATTTAATTTAATTTAATTAATATGCATGTTTGATATGAGTTTGTAAACTGATATGAGCCTTTTTTATTTTGTTGGTTCGCATATTATTTAGCGAATATGAGTATCGTTTTTTTATTTTTTACCTCATTAGTTGGACTTAAGATTGGATCCAGTATAAATATCAAATGTATTTTTTCTTTGCTCATCTTCTATATATGAAGGGTTAATAAAAATACCAAGTTAGGTTTTATGTGATTTTTTATATTATTTATTAAATCGACAATTTATTTTGAGTTCATTTTTTTAATGATATGACATAATTTGCTCAATCTTCTATATATACATGTATAAATCAAATTACGAGGTTAGTTTCTCATTAATGAGATGATAGATTAAAATTATTAACAGTTGTAAACATTTAGCTATGATTAATATTATTTAATCAATAATGAGAGGAGAATAAGAGAGAATTAACATTGAGTTGCAATCTAAAAAGTTACAAGAGTGTATCTACTTATAGTGTAGATGATTACATGTAAACCCTAATGGGTCGGGCTAGTAAGCTAAAAGTGAATAGACATAAGCCCATTAATATTTACAACACTCCTCCTTGGATATTCACCGTTTATTATACGCTATAGACCGCCTCATTAAAAACCTTATCAAGAAAAACCCAGTTGGATAAAAAAAACTTGATGAAGGGGAAAAAGAGTGCAGTGCGTATAATGCCCCTCCTCAATTTAATATATATCTTTCAAACTTCGAATGTCAATCTTCCGAAGTAGTTGCTCAGACATTTTACAGCAAAGACTTTGTAATAAAGTCCACCGAATAATTGATGTTAAGAATATATCCTGCAAAGATGATCAAATATATGTGTAGCTTCTAACATCAAATGCATACATTGCTAATACAAATATTAAAAGAGAAAAATACACTCTCATGATGCATATTAATTATTAAAGCCTCAGTTACACTTATGTATGGTACTTGAGTACCAATCATTTTATAGAAACATGTGCAAAAGCAATTTATATAATATGCGTCAAGAATGATTTTTATCCATATAAAGATTCATTCAGTTTGATCAAATAGAGTTATTGAAAACTTTATTAATTGCTTCTAAAAGTTGAAGTTGCTAGACATGCTTGAGGGCTTAAAGCATTATAGATCCTTCTTAGAATATTCACAATGAAATACTTACTCTGGATTGTTATGCTCGCATTTTATTTGGTCGAGCTATTAATCATGCAAACTTGAAGTTGCGATTTTGATTACCATTTAGACGATGCATCGATTTTTAAACTCTAAATGTTTCATCCAATGGATGTGTATGCCTACATGCATCCATTAGTTTTCTTTCCAGAATATTGAGAGATTGAGTCCCCAATATAATTGATGGTTGAATAATCAACTTGCTTTGAGAGAAAAACAACATAAGATTGAAGAATCTTTCTATTATAGTTTTCGCATCATTAACGACTCGGAATGGTATAACCGGTCATGCCAAAAATATTATAATTATTATTGCTCATAAACTTAAGTTTATGGCAGTGATTAGCTTTTACTAATCTTTATATAATGCATGTCGAGGAAGATATAAAAGAATATAATGTATCTTTAATACTTAACTTCGTTTCTCAGGACAATTTTATATTTCTTTTGTGGAGCAAAATGCACTAGCACAGATTTTTAATCTATGAATATAGCGTGTAATATCTTTGACACACTTGTATTTCATATACATCACATCACATTTTTGCATAAATAGCATTTTTGTTTACTCCTTTCTTATTGTATTTTCGCACTACTAGTGGTTTGTCATTGTCATACTACCTCAACCATAGCATTTACCATGATAAATGATCTTGAACCATTTATCGTTACATTATCACATTCACAAGAGGGAATGAGGATCTCATATTGATCATTTTATCTCATTCACTTGAGGGAAATGAACATCTTATGCTGATAATTTTATCACATTCACTTGAAGGAATTGAGAGCTTTATGTTGCAACTCGAGGTTGCCAACCAGTTTCTTTTATACACGACAATATGGAGAAAATTTAGTAAATGGGTTTATCGTGTTTGTTCAAACATGCCCATTTCTTTTATATCAAAGCATCTTTCTCGATATATGAGTATATTCGAGGCATTAACCATCTCATCACATTTTCTCTATTCATCATTCAGTTGTACTACTTAATATTGCGAAAAATGTGCTTACATTTGCAAGAATATCTTGCTTATGATGGTCAAATCTTTCTTTTTGATTTTGACATACATTTAACGGATCTTTCACCGTTATATATTTTCTTTTTAATTCAGATCTAACACTGAAATTGTGAGACCGAACTCGCTTATGCTTTTTTTTAACCGTGGATAATTAACCATGCGTGCATGTATATTTTTGGATCACATAAAACATTTAATTATGTTAGATTTTTCGACTATGAGTTATACGAAACGGAAATAAGTTCCAACCTTTGCATTCTTCTTTAGCCGATTCGTGGCAAAACACACTAATGAAATTCGTGATATGAAAATGACTCATAAACCAACACGGATAGCTTGCATAATGATTAATGAACTCAAGTCCATTTAAATTCTTTAATTGCCTCAAAACCTGCTCTAATCCACTAGTACCACTTTTGGCGCCAAAATCCATTTTGATGGCTAGGATCTGTTTCAGAGCACCAATGGCCAAGATTGTTGATGGGATATGATCAGAAGCATGTGGGGAGTCTCAAAATGCTATAAAGAAGAGAGGAGATGCAATGTATATATCTATCTAGAGTAACTTAGTTTAATGCATGTCGTTTTAGTTAATTTTCAATTTCAAGTGTAATTTTAAGCTTTCAAGTACCTTTTTAAGTAATCTCAGTGTATTGTGAATCTTTCTCAATAAGCAATTTACATTTTCAAGTTCCATTTCAGTTTATGCAAATTTTCCTTGTTCAAATTCTCAAAATGATCAAATGTTGTTATTAGTTATTATATTGGACTCTTAAGCTCATATAAGCTCCTAGATAGCTTGTTTAAGCTATTAGAAACATTTAAAACTCAGTTTAGTTTCAAAAGAAAAATTCCCAAAAATACCAACAAATTAGTGAAAAATCAAAAAGCAATAGAAATGAAGGTCAAAGTGGAGCGAGGTGTATCTGAGTTGCCTTGGGTTTAGAGCTTCTTGGGAAGCTATAGGAAGTGTTCTGATCCTTGATTCTCGTCTTGTGCTTGGATTCAATTTGTAAGCAAGTTCTTTAAAGATTGCATTTTCTAGTATAAGTAGTTAAATCTTGTTAATTTTGTCTTAATACTGTCTCATTATAATTAATATAAGTTAATTACTATATTTCTTGGTTTAAAAAGTTGTTTTAGTACTAAAAGCTTAAAAACAGTCTTATAAAAGGGTGTTTGGAGTCACTGTATTATATGTGCTAAAGGCTTTCTGTGTTGTTGTTTGTGGTTGTAATCTGTCACACTAGCATCATATAACTCATAGAAGCTATAAAAATCAGTCCTTGTTTGAGAGAAAGTCAAAATCCTCTTTAATCTAACATTAGCAATTAACTGTTAGGATTTATAGCTTGAAATTCATCACAGTTGTTTATAAGTTAGTAACCTAGCTTAATTTCATCTTATCTTAGGTCATTACAACATAATTAGTAAGTAGTATTGATTTAAAGTTCATTTTAGTCAACCTAATAAAGTAATTAGAAAAGTAAAAATTTTCTTAATATCAGTTTTTGAATAAAATAGATAAATTTATATAGTACTTAATATTAGTTTTCAATATTTGAGCTTTTGGGATATTAAAATCTAGTTGCTCATCTTAATCACTGTATTTTTTATATTTTCTAATTAGCTTATTTAATAGCTTATTTTTCAGCTTCTTTTTAGACCTTTTTCAAAATAGTGCCCTGTGCACAGTTGAGTAGTCCATTTTGATAAGCTCACACAGAGCTTATTAGTGAGACTCAGCTTGTGAAACTTAGTTTTTTGGAAAGCCAATCTATCCATCTCTTTAGCTCAGTGCTTATTTTCAACTTTGCAGCTTATTTGGTAGGGCTGCAATAAGCTTTTAGTTTGTCCCATTTTTTGTACACATGACTCGATTATCTGTTTGAGTCATTGCTCGATGTCTACAAGCTTTTCAAATGCTTGTCATAAGCTCATCAGTGGACCCTAGGGGTTGTTCTTGGTTTCTTTAAGCTCACAACCCAGCTGGCTATCTGTTTCAGCCAAGTTTGAGAGCTTAAGCTCTGTGGACCCCACTTGTTTTGTCCTTTAAACTTTGTCCCATAACTGTCTTAGAATTCAAATAAGCCAAGTGCTTATTTGCTTATTTTAAGCTTCTCAGTATGTCTCTTTGTTCCTTTTAGCTTTATTTAAGTAGTTTTAGCTTATTTTCATCTTATTTCATCTTTGGTCTCAGCTTGTAAGCTTGTTTGAGCTTAAAGAATCAAAATAAGCTCATAAGCTTAACTGTTGACCTTTTAAGCTTCTAAGCGACTTATTTTAAGTTGTAAAATTTTGTCTTCATTAAAGTTTCTTATTTTAAGTAGTTAAACATTTTTCAATAATAAAATCACAAAACATCATTTTAAAATAGTGATAGCGTTTATTTAATAGAAATTAGCTTTTTAAATTTTCTTTTCAGCTTATTATTAAGCACTTTGTGTTTTTATAATTTTCTTAGTTTTCATCATCATAGGATATTTTTAGAAAAGTTTCATAATTTTCTTAGCTTGTTTAGTATTTATTAAAATTAAAATAGTTAAAAATATTAAATAATTAATAATAAATAAATAAAAAGCATAAAAATATCTTTTCAGTTTTAAAATTAGTTTTATAATATTTTAGATTTTCTAAATTATAAGTTTATTTTCCAGGTTAATTTTATATTTTCTTGTATTTAAGTGTATTTTAAATAATTAATAAATAGTAATTAATTAATAATAAATAGATAAAAGTGTAAAAATATATTTTCAATTTTAAAATAAGTTTTATAGTATTTTAGATTTTTCTATGTCATAATTTCATTTTTCTAGCTTTATTTCCTATTTTATTATATTTTAGGGTATTATTAAATAGTTAAAAATAGTTTTTAATTAATAATAATTAAATAAATAGTTATAAAAATAATTTTAATTTTCTAATAATTTTCTTTTATTATTAGGATTGTAAAAATATCATTTTCATATTTATAGGCCTTTTATTTTTTAAAATTCACGTTTTATTTGGTACGTCTACGTAGTTTATTAAACGTACGTATTTACGTTTGTCTTATCTGATTGTTGTGCTTTATAATTCTGTATCCAAATACATTCCAATCAATCAGTAGTGTAATTATCCAGCAAAATCCTTACTGATCACTATCCTTAGTGATTATCCGACATCTGAAAGTGTTGAGCACCATTAATCCTCCGTGGGACTTAACGACCCGGGGATACACTAAACTCCTCTGGACTTAATTGCATTGCGTTCTCAAGCTGTCTGGCTTTTATAACGGTTGACCATTCACAAGTGGTTGACTTGGTAATAAAACTGACCGTTTTGGAGCTCAATCAAATTTTGGCGCCGCTGCCGGGGAGGCTGTAAGCGTGTTTTAAGCATTTTTCAGATCCATACTTGCACATATACCACCTTTTGTAAACAGTTTTTTGTAAAGTTAATCAAAATCAAAAAGTTCATTAACACTTTTCCTAAAGTGTTAACAACACCAAAAAATATAAAACAACAAAACAATCGTAACGTTTTCTAGCTTGTGTTTCCTTTAAGGTGATTCTTAAAGAGATACGATTTGGTTAAACGAGACGATACCAAAAATATTGTCCAAAAGTATTTAAACCCTTAGCATAAATCCATACCTTCGTCTTTTCAGTGGTACTTAAATACATAAAAATCAACCACCGCAAATCAAGGCAGTACACCTACCAACTGGGGGTGTGAACATTAATAAATTCCCGAACAAAAGATTTAAAACTTGCCTTTGTGTCCTTGTGATTTGGTGTACCTTTTTCAAAGAAGCCATTTCATTTGTGATTATTGGCTTAAGTTCACTTGTCGTTTTGCCTCGCATTTGTTTTGAAAACTGATTTTATACTTAGTGCATGCGCACTCGTTCTTCCATTCTACAAGTCCACTTTCCGAGCTTGCAAATATTCCTCGTGAGCGTGAGGACGTTCGCTCCTTCGGCCGTGATCGAGGCGTCTAGCACAACCACCCCCGTCGTAATGGCAGAAGACAAGCCTATGAATGAGCTTCTCCAAGCACCCATCGAGGGTTACGGAGATGCCATTATTGTCCCACCATCGTGGTGATACCTTTGAGCTCAAAACCGGGTTGCTTAATCTTGTAACCTAAAGCCAATTTTATGGTTTTGAGCGGGATGATCCTCATGCACATATTCGATGGTTTAACAAGATTGCATCTACCATCAAATACAAGAATGTCCCACATGAAGCAATTAAGCTTCTTCCATTCCCATTCTCTAGATTGACAAGCCGGAATTGGCTTGAGAAACAACCCCTCGTTCCATTGAGACATGGGAGGATTTAGTCACCAAGTTTGTTAACGAATTCTACCCTCCATCCCGAACTACAAGTCTTAAGAATGAGATAATGAAATTCTCTCAAAGATTTGATGAATCATTCGGGAGGCATGGGATCGTTACAAAGAATTGCTCATAAGTGTCCGCATCATGGTTTTACCGAATTAATGCAAATGGATACTTTCTACAATGGTGCGAGACAAGTGACCAAGACTCTTTAAATGCCTCCGCGGAGGTAATTTCTGAGCAAGACCACAAAAGAAGCCTTGCAAATCATAGAAAACAAGTCCCGTGTCCGCCTTTCCGAACAAAGACATATCGGTCCCGGTCTAATGCGGGACCTTCTACTTCATCTCCGTAAGTACATCTAGCACCGATGCTAAGATTGACAAACTCACGGATATTGTTCGAGCTTTGGTTCTTGCAAACCAAAAGAAAGTCACTTTCACACGACACCATCACATGGTGAAGTTAAGAAAGTCGAGGTCTGTGTTACTTGTGGTGGCCTCATGCATACTACAATCAGATCGCCACCGATGGTAGTCCATTTGAAGCCAATGCTATAGCCGGTACTTCACATCGTGGAGGTAATCAATACCGTCCTCAAAATGAACCAAACTACCGTGCTAATACTTATCGTGCACTACCGGTTTTAACCAACATCCTAACATACAAAACCGAATCGAACCAACCTAGAATGAACCAAGGTTATCAAAACCAAGGTAATTTCTATCCGGACCAAATCAAGGTTTCCAACATCAAGGAAACCTTAATCAAAACAATTTCAATCGAGGAATCAATTTCGTGAAATGTGAATCCTAACCAAGGAATTTTCAACAACAAGGTCATAATCAAAACATACGACCTCAAAATTTCCTCCACATTCTCCATACCATCATCGATGAGTTATTGAAGCAATTTATGAAATCCCAAAATGAAATGAACAGGTTGTTGGTCGGTCGGATCACGATCTAAAGAAGTCTTTAAATGATCAACCCTCGGGCTCGGAAAACTTCCGAGCAACACGATCGCTAACCCGAGGGGCGATGCAAAGGCGATCACAACCGTAAGTGGTGTTTCATACAATGGACCCGCTATTCCTACTACCTCTTCTTCTTCTCCCTACGGTAGTGGAAAGTGAACCCGAGGCAACAAAGGACAAGGAACTTCACGCTAATAACGGAGGTACCAACGATGTCCAACCTCAAGTTGTCCGAAACCCAAATCCATTCCGGAGTTGTTTTTAACCTCCAGTAGCTCCGTTGAAAATCCAAATCCAAATCTTCTATTCCTTACCCATCACGTTTGAATGAGCAAAGCTCCATGAAAAAGCCGGTCATCAAATGGACAAATTTTTCAAATTTTCCAAGAACTACATTTTGACATAAGCTTTGCGGATGCTATCATCTTGATGCCCAATTTTGCATCAACTCTCAAACACATGTTAAGCAACAAGGAAAAAGCTGTTTGAGATGGCAAAACTCCTCTCGAACGAGAACCGCTCTGTAGTTATCTTGAAGAAGCTTCGAAGCTTGGAGATCTGGAAAATTTCTCTTACCTTGTGTTTTCCGGAATGGTTGAATGCTTTGCCTTAGCCGATCTTGGTGCAAGCATCAATCGATGCCTTATTCAATATGGAAGAAACTTTCTCTTGGACCTTACTTCTACATGCATGACTCTCGAGCTTGCGGATCGTACAATATCCGTCCACTTGGCATTACCAAGGACGTGTTGTGAAAGTAGGAAAGTTCCATTTTCCAAATGACTTTGTGGTTGTTGATTTCGATGTCGATCATCGGGTTCCTCTCATTGTTGGACGAGGATTCACGAGAACGGGCCGTGCTCTCATTGATGTATTTGAGCAAGAAATCACATTACGTGTAGGTAATGAAGTCATCACCTTTAACCTTGATCAAACTTGAGGTACTCCGCAAACTATGATTACGAGTCGGTTAACCGAATAGATATCATTGATGTTGCTTCAAGAGTACTCTCGAAGTTCTTGGTTATGATCATAATTCTTGAGTGATAATCTCACTCATTCATCTCAACCCATCATTGCCAATTCTACTCCTTCTCTCACTCCGTTTGAGGAAAGTGACTTCATCTTGGAAGAGATTGAAGCATACTTGTCTAGTGATTCGGTTCCATGGGAAATTGATTACGCTCCCATCAACATCGAGGGGGACATACTTCTCATTGAGAAGTTGCTTAATGATGATCCATCATCACTCCCTCCCGTCGAGCTTCATAACAAGGAAGTCAAATCAGTTGAGAAAACTGAAGAATTTCCTGAGGTAGAACTTAAGGACTTACCACCTCATCTCGAGTACGCATTTCTTGAAGGTGATGATAAATTACCAGTCATTATTGCTCGAGATTTGAGTAAAGATGAAAAGACTGCTCTCATAAAGGTCTTGAAGTCACACAAGCAAGCAATTGCTTGGAAACTCTCCGACATTAAGGGTATCAACCCTGAGTTTTGTACTCACAAAATCTTGATGGAGGATGACTTCAAACCAGTTCAACATCGAGAAGAGTAAATCCAAAAATACATGATGTTATCAAGCAGAGGTTATCAAACTTCTTGATGCGGGATTAATTTACCCGATCTCGAGATAGTCCTTGGGTTAGCCCAATTCATTGTGTTCCTAAAAGGGTGGCATAACTGTTGTCACAAATGAAGATAACGAGTTAATTCCAACTCGGTTGGTTACTGAGATGGCGTGTTTGCATTGACTATCGTAAGTTGAATGACGCCACCGAAAAGACCATTTTCCTCTACCCTTCATGGACCAAATGCTTGAGAGATTAGCGAGGAACGAATACTATTGTTTCCTTGATGGTTTCTCGGGTTATTTTCGATCCCCATTGATCCACGGGATCAAGAAAGACCACATTCACCGCCCATACGGAACTTTTTCCTACGCACGTATGCCTTTTGGCCTATGTAATGCTCCCCGCACGTTCCAACGATGTATGATGGCCATTTTCCACGACATGATCGGAAACAATGGAGGTGTTTATGGATGACTTCTCGGTCATTGGGGACTCATTTCAAACATGTCTCTCCCATCTAGATAAAATGCTAAAACGGTGTGAAGACACCAATCTTTGTCTAAATTGGGAGAAGAGCCACTTTATGGTCAAAGAAGGCATAGTCCTTGGCCATAAGATTTCAAAAAATGGGATTGAGGTTGATAGAGCAAAAGTCGATGTTATTGCTAAATTGCCTCATCCTACTACCGTCAAAGGTATTAGGAGTTTTTAGGTCATGCCGGTTTTATCGCAGATTCATACAAGATTTTTCTAAAATCGCCTGACCTATGACTCATCTTCTTGAAAAGATGCTCCTTTTATCTTCTCACCGAGTGCATCGAAGCTTTTGAAACATTAAAGAAAAAGCTTCTCAAGCACCCATTCTCGTTGCTCCCGTGGGACTTGCCTTTTCACTCATGTGCGATGCAAGTGATTTTGCTATTGGTGCAATCCTAGGGCAACGAGATCTAAGCATTTTCACCTATCCACTACGCGAGTAAGACTATGATGAAGCTCAAACCCATTACACCACCACGTAAAAGAGCTACTAGCCGTGGTGTATGCGTTTGAGAAGTTTCGCCATACTTAATCTTGACCAAATGCGTGGTGTATACGGATCACTCGGCTCTCAAATATCTCTTTGCAAAACAAGATGCAAAGCGAGATTACTCCGTTGGGTTCTCCTCTGCAAGAATTTGATATCATTATACGTGATAAAAAGGAGAGAACACGTCACGATCATCTGTCCGTCTAGAAAACCCTCACCAAGATGTTTTCGAGAAAAAGAAATAAATGAAACATTTCCTCTCGAGACAATCAATGCGGTTTCTTTTCGTGAAACTCTACCACCCCATGGTTTGTTGACTTCGCAAATTACCATGCGGGTAACTTCATAGTGAAAGGAATGTCGACCCAACGGAAGAACAAATTCTTCAAAGATGTTAAACATTACTTACGGGACGACCCTACTTATTCAAAATCATGCGGATCAAGTCATCCGACGGTGTGTTTATGGACAGGAAGCTATTGACATTATCAAAGCTTGCCATGATGGACCCACCGGGGGCCATCATAGTCCAAACTACACTGCCAAAAAGGTGTTTGATTCCGGGTTTTATTGGCCCACAATTTACAAGGATGCCCATGAATTCGTCAAAACATGTGACGCTTGTCAACGTCACGGAAATATCTCTCAAAGAAATGAAATGCCGCAAAATGCCATTCAAGTTTGTGAGATCTTTGACATCTGGGGTATTGACTTTATGGGGCCATTTCCATCATCTCGAGGAAACAAATACATACTTGTGGCTGTTGACTATTTGTCAAAATGGGTTGAAGCAAAAGCTTTACCTACCAATGATGCCCGAGTTGTTGTAAAATTCTTAAAATCTCTTTTTGCTAGGTTTGGAACTCCACGAGCTATAATCAGTGATCGTGGTACACATTTCTGCAATGACCAATTTGATCGTGTCATGCAAAAGTATGGTGTAACCCACCGTCTCTCTACTGCATACCACCCCAAACAAGTGGGCAAGTGGAAGTTTCTAACCGAGGTATAAAAGAATTCTTGAAAGGACGGTGGCGAAAACCGTGCATCCCGGTCGGATAAACTGGATGACGACTGGGCCTTCCGTGCAACTTATAAAACACCAATCGGTGTACTCCATACAAGCTTGTGTACGGAAAGTCATGTCATCGCCAATTGAGCTAGAGCACAAAGCATACTTGGGCCTTGAAACATGCAAACTTCGATATTCAGACGGTGGTGATCACGAAAAGTTCAAATGAATGAATTAAATGAACTCCGTGATCAAGCATACGAGAACTCTTTGATCTACAAACAAAAGACAAAGAAGATTCATGACTCTAAAATGAAGAACCGCGTTTTCAACGTTGGTGATCGAGTCCTTCTTTTCAATTCAAGATTGAAGATATTCTCGGGAAAACTAAAATCCCGCTGGTCTGGTCCATTTACCATCACTAAGGTTTATCCTTATGGAACCATTGAGTTATCTCAGCCCGATGGTCCAAATTTTAAAGTGAATGGTCATCGATTAAAGCACTATTTTGGAGAGGACATTCCACCCATGGTTGTCCCGGATCTACAAACTTTCCCCATGAACCAATGAATGTGGGCATCGAGTCAAGCTAGCCACTCGGGAATCAAAAACAATAGCCCACCATATGGGTTTTCACCCGTATTTCTTACTTCTTTCTACTTTCTACCACCCTAGTGTGGGGGAGTTGCCCCCCGCTGTTGTATATAAGTTTTCAAATATATATATATATATATATATATATATATATATATATATATATATATATATATATATATATATATATATAATATATATATATATATATATATATATATATATATATATATATATATATATATATATATATATATAAAATAATAGTAGTATTTCCCTTTTCGTTCTATGTTTCAAGATAATCACGGTACTTTGAATATTAAGGGCAATATTCATTTCTAAGTGTGGGGAATTCTCATGAATTTTATCATGTAATTATACCACCCAATTCCCCATTTTTGGCCAAAATTTTTTTGGAGTAAGTATTTTACACTTACTCAAGAAATGGTAATCATCCGCCATGTCTAACCCACATAAGGATTGGCTAATCCAGAGCAAACGACTCTTGGTAAAGATATCTCAAATCCGTTTATGGCTTGCAATTTGCCCAAAATTGTATGGTGTTCATTCACCATATCTTTAATTAGTGAAAAGTTGGCTAGCCCGCAAGTTTATGGCTTGTGGTAAAGGCGGTTGGAAAACCATAATTGGTAATCGACTCACCAAAGATAATATTGATAATTTATCTAAGAGTTGGCTAGTCCGAAGCAAATGGCTTCGTAAAGACAAATCAAATCCGTGGAAGGCGGTGGTTTGCTCAAAATCATATGGTTATCGATGTACCATAGTTCTTACTTGAACTGAAACATTTGGCTACTCGAGTAATGGCTTTTGGTAAAGAGATTCAAATCCATTAAGTTTTCATAAAAGATTGCTAGGGACTAGCAATATCTTAGTGTGGGGATTGATGAGTGTCTAAATACTCATCATTTTGTACCTTTTAAACGCAAAACATCTAAAAACACTCGAAATGCATCAAAATGATGAAAATATCACAAATAAGTGTTTTATGTGTTTTAAATGCAAAAATACCAAAATCGGTGAAAACGTATCAAGTTTTCATAATTGGCGCTTTAGTCCCCAGTTTCAAAGTTGACAAATCTAGTCCACGGAATCCAAAAATATGGAGTTTTATCATTCAAGGTCCACAAAATATTCTAAATTGTCAAAAAATGGTCCTTGAATGAATCTTTGGTCAAATGGCAGAAAAGGTCCCTAAAGTTTGAAAAAGTGTCATAAATAGTCCTTGGAAATATAAAAATGGAATTTTATGCAAATATGGTCCTTGTACTATTAAAGAATGGCAAGATAGGTCCTTATTATAACTTTGGAAAAGTGACAGGTTTAGTCCCTCAACTTTGGAGAATTACATGAATGGTCCTTGTGTTTATAAGCTACACCAAACGGACTCCTTTTTATTACTAAACCCAAAACCCAAATCCAACCCAGCTGAGCCCAAACACAAACACAAGCCCAACCAATCTTGACCCTTGACCCTTGGACCTATACCCTTGAGCGAGTTCAAAATCCACTTGACCCCTGCCAATATCCCATTTTGAACTCCCCCCGTTATTAATATCCCCCAGTCAAACAAAGTCAACGCCCGCCAAAACCACATCCACTGTACATCTCCTTCACCCATGCCTGTAAACCACAAACCAGGTGGTTTTTCCTCCACCTCACCACCTATCCACCTCACTACCTACTCTCCCCCCGACCAATAAATGCTCCCACCATACCACTTCAATTGTTACCAATAAATGCTTCCCTCACCTATAGCTCCATGACTTTCACATTTGTCCCACTCCACAAACTTGGTTTTGCTTTCCAACTCACCTATAGCTCCATGACTACTTCACATATTGTCCCTACCCTCCACAAACATCCAAGGAAACTTCCTTTAATTGCCTCATAACACCTAGCGGTGAACCTAATCCACTAGTACCACTTTGATATCGTTCTCAAAGGAATCCATTTTGATGGCTAGAAGATTATTTTGTATTTTAGCAGAAATGGCCAAGATTGTTGATGGGGTATATCCTCTAGTGATTTATAGACGCCTACTCTACGGTTGTCCTTGAATACTTTATCCTACAATTACCTAGATAATTATATTCTAAAGTTCACAAAGAAATGTCAAGCATTAAGTACACAACGAATAATCTAGCGCACTCTAGATCATTAGTCAACTAAGATAAGTATCAACCAATCAATATTCAATAATTAAGTTTCATATTCCCTAAGCAAACACACAAATAAATTAGCGGACATGGAGAACATGCAAGCATACACACAAATAATCAAAGACATAATTAAATTAATGAAGTAAATACTTATCTTGATGTATAATAGGTTTAGAACCCTAAAATACGCACAAGAAAGCCTTGGTTGGTTTTAGGTTTTACCCAAAAGACTACACAAAACCGAAAATTGGATTCTATATATAAGATTACATCTGCGACAGGCGTCACCTTATGTTTCGTGACGCCGTCGTGTCGCCGTCATTAGGGTTTCGTCTTGGCCACGTAAACCTTTCGACGGCCACCTTATGACCGTGACGCCGTCCCCTTGACTCCGACGCCGTCTTGGCGCATCTGGGCCGTCCCGAGTAGTGACGGCTATTCCTTTAGAACTCGACGTCCGTCCTTGAAAACATGTAATTTTGCCTCGAGCCGTCATAAAATGCCTTCCCGACGGCGTCGCAGATATGCAGATGGACGCTGCCGCCTTATGTTTCAATGACTTTGAGTGTCTCGATTTTGACTTTGGCCATTTTCTTCAGATATTCGCGCCTTTTCGTCCAAATAAGCATCATTCCAATATTTTGCCTTCAAGAGACCTAAAAAGTGAAAAGGAACGATATTAAGCAATAACGGATACAAAGTGATCGAATAAGGGCTTAAATGACCCCTCAAAAGGTACCTTTTAAAACCTTATCAAATATCCCTACACTTGGTATTTGCTTGTCCTCAAGCAAATGTGCTTTTAGCCAATTAATTTATAAGTTAGGGGTCATGAAGCATCCATTCAAACGGTCCACAACACATATAAGCCCCAAAAAGTCATAACAAGCACGAAATTACATACTAGCACCTCACATGGGGTGTTTGGATACTCACATCTCTCCGGTGTATATATGAAATATAACAAATCGAAATGGAAGATAAACACTCATTAACGGTCCTAGTACATAGATTACCATAGGCTTGAGAATAGATCAAACCTCCGTCGCTTTGGCGAAGCACCTAGGAAAGACTATCAAAGAGGTCTTTAAAGGGTTGTAACGTTAGGCTTACGGTAGGGAAATAAGGGTTTGGTGGGATAGGCTATATAGTGGTGGGTAGTCAAAAATCTCTATGTTGCAAGTATACGAAGAATGGCGTTGCTAAGCCAAGACTCGACACTCTAAAACTCTAGGCAACGAAAATAAACAAACATAATTTAAAAGATAGATGTAGGATGGTAGCCCAGTTGTTTTTTTTTTTTTTTTTTTTTTCGAAATTTTTCCTCTTTTTTTTTTTTTTTTTTTTTTTTTTTTGCATACACTTTTACTCTACCATCCTCTACGGTACATCAAAATGATAGGGATTTATAGACACATCCCTACACTTGAGTTTTATTACTCTAACACTAATTTGACCCGAATTGAAAAGATCAAAACACTTGGAGTACATTATTATGCAAACAAAGGAATTTGAGTTTAACGTTCCCTTCCTATATTTCATAAACTTTAACTTTTCCCATGAATCCCAATCATCCCAGCGTATACAAAGGATATGACTCGACTTAGCAACTCATGCAAGCAACCGGATAATTGAACTAAGGGTTTTAGGTGATAACATAAATTTGCACTAAAAGTGAGTGCAATAAAGGGTAAAGCTAAAGGCGATTTGGGTGTATATTTGGGGTGGGGTGTAAAACAATGCTCTTCATTGATATTCGGAAAACCGAAACATCACGAGAACCGCGAAAAGGATAGGCTCGAGGGTTAACTAGGGTGTCGTGTACTAAAGATGAGTACAGAGCAAAGGGTGTGGGGAATTACTCAACCGATATGGAAGAAGTAATTATATTACGGTGTTAAACAAGGGTTATCCTAATGCCTCTTATCATTTAGTTATTCCTAACTACACAAGTGTAGTCTCACTAGCGATCTCGGAATGCATCACAAAACAAGTTCTAGAATCTAATATACTACGGTTCACACTCTAAGCATTAAAGATGAATGCTTTAATTCTACTAATCTAAGGGCGATCCTCACATTTTGGGTGGAATTTAGGTGGTAAGGGTTTTGTGCTAGTCATGCAACTTCCTATCCATGAGACGCTTTGTTAAGACTAATGGCCCACTCTTATACGTCATGAAAAATTTTAAATTTGGCTAAAATTACCCTAACCTACATTTTCTCATGGTTTATTACACAAATACACTTGACAAAGCAAATAGTCAAGGATAAGCATAGTTTCAAAGTTCCGTTTATTTTCCTCCCTACACTTAAACCGAACATTGTCCCCAATGTTCCCAAAGTATCAAAGTTATGATAATAGAAGGTAATTAAAACGAAAGAAACTAATACTCCCCCGATTAGCTCGGTGGGATCCGTAAAAGTGGTGGTTAAATCTTTCCAAGAAGAGTTTTTGCGTGAAAGGCTCCTTCCAAACTTGTGTAACTTCTTCTTGACAACTAAACCCGCACACTAGAAGAAAACAAACGAAACCTTCGTAAAATCGGTGGTAATAATATACATAAGACTCGATTTAAACTAGGATATAATGCTTGTGGAATGGATGTTTACGAATTTGTTTTGAAAGTTAAGATCCGGAAAATTCCAAAATTTTAGCTCGAAAACGAGAAAAAGTAAGTCGATGTTTTATTCCTTCTCGACGCGTCAGTTGCAATCTGACGCCGTCGGTTATCCCGACAAAAACCGGTCTGCGATTTTACGGAAAAAATTCGGAAAATTTGCATCTTTAGAATCTGGAAAACTTCGCAAAACATCCATTATGACTCGATACAAGCATTTGACTCGAACAAACAAACATATATATCTTTTAGTTAATTGTTATTCTCATGTTCACGTTTCTTATGAAAACGTGTGTAATCCTCCCTACACTTATCCTTTATGTAAAATACCTTTATATGTAATTAAGACAAGGTTAAAAACAAAATAAAGCATTTTTACAAATTCAAACATGAGGACAAACAATTAATAAAAGATATATGACACTAACAAGCAAACAATTAAGCATGGGTTGCCTCCCACGAAGCGCTTTTCTTTATTTAAGAGTCTTGTAGCTAGACTCGTAGTCCTACTCCTACGTACCGATATAAGTAAGTCTATCCTCAACAATGTCGTAGGGATCAAACTTATCATTCAAGTTCCTAGTAGTACGTTCGGTTAAATATGCCTTTTCAAACATCTCACCATCGGGATCATAGATTTGTATCCTAATGTGCCACCTTCCATTACCATCGCTAGGCGTTCTATTCCAATCCCACATGTGTTCGGATTTCTCAACTATCCATTTATTCATGACAAGATTAACGGGCAAGCATCCTAGGAACTCGGTCATCTTCCTAAATACTAAGGCCCTCGAACGGGTTCACTTCTATATCCCTAGCCAATTCTTGTTCTTGGAAAGTTGCTACACTAGCAAAGGCCTTATCTAGGTAAAAAGGTCTTTGGGGGCCTATGATGTTCTTCTCAATCCAAGGTCCATATCGAGAAGGCTCTCTATCCAACCTAATCTCTTGTGGGGTTTCCTCATCCTTGTAGTACGAATGCCTTTTGACATCGTAAACCGACCTAGCACTCCCCTCTCCTACCACTATTTTGGACATCTTACAATCGATGATGGCGCTAGCGGTAGCTAAAAATCCTCTTCCAACGAGTAATGGACATGTCGGGTCCTTATTCATGTCTAGCACATGAAAGTCGGCCAAAAGAGTCAACTCTCCTACATGTACTACCATGTCCTTTATTATTCCAACCGGACGTGCTATACTACCGTCCGCTAATCCTAAGATAGTTTCCGTTGGTTCAATTTTACCTAAGTTGAGGCTTCTATGAAGGGACAACGGAACGAGATTGATGCATGATCCTAAATCGGCTAAAGCATCGAGTGGCTTGGAAGTTCCAAGTCTACGGAAGAGTGAATAGCCCGGATCATCTAATTTCTTAGGTAAGTTGTTTCGCACAAAGGCGGACCCATGTTTCCCAAGCCTAAGTTCTAACTCATATTTTTCTTTTAAAGCATTATAATAAGGTGCATGAGCTAAGACTTCAAGAATTGGTTTCTCTTGATAGAGTTCCTTGTACTCCTCCTCTAAACTAGGTTTGGATTCTTGGTGACGGGTTTCTCAGAGTAGGCTTTACCAAAGGTGCCGGCCTTGGTATTTCTTGGATGACTTGGAACCCTTTTGATAGCATTTACCGAGTGAACCGTTGGGTGAGAGGGCATGAATGTGCACTTTCCATGGTGAATCTGGAATGTGAAGTCGATGCAATCGAATTCACTTTGGGTTCTTAATGGTATCACTGGGAGTGCTCCAACTTCCGCTCATTGAAGGCTTTTAAGAGGGCATCAAGCTTGGTTGTCATCTCGCCTGTTTTGCTTAAACTCGCTTCAAGCTTATTTAATCGAGTTTCTTGGGATGACAAAATCTAGATGCAATTGCTTCAATATTAGTGGGGTTCCCAGTATTAGAAGAATTGAACCTATTGGGCGAACTAGATGAGCTTTGGGGTGTGCTTGAGTTTTGGTTCCACTTAAGATTAGGGTGATTTCTCCATGAGGGGTTGTATGAGTTTCCTAAGTTGTTTTGTTCGGTTTGAAAGTGTACCACTTATCTCCCGCTCCGCTGCACGTATGGAGGCGTAGTCCAAAAGCTTGTTCGGGAGTCTTGTGCAATCACGAGTGTCATGAGGACCACTACATAATTCACATGGTAGAGTGATTTGATTCACTTGTCGTGAAGACTTAGGATTTTGTAGGAACTCATGAGGAATTTGACTTGATCTTCAAGTTCAATCATCCCACGGTCGGGAGGAGGCAAGGAGATTGCCTTGACGGTTTTGGGAAGTTCACGGGGTCATCCTAACTTCGCTGTCATAGAGGGCAAGGTCCCTATTATTTCCCATGATTCTTCCGCGGTGAGATCACTAAGTTTTCCACCGCCGCTTGGTCAATGGATCGCTTAGTGGGAAAGTTGACATGATCATAAAAGATTTGGACTTGGAGCCAAAGATCAATGCCGTGATGAGGACTTTATGAAGTAAGTCCTGAATCGGGTCCATGCTTCGTAGAGATTCACCTTGACGTTGTTGGAACATCGGGATGTCATTCCTAAGCTTAGTGGTTCTCCCGGTGGGAAAAATTGAGCAAGGAAGCGAGAGGTAAGATCATCCCAACTTGAGATGGAGCCATGGAAGTCGCTCAAGCCAATTACTAGCTTGGTCCCGTGAGAGAATTGGAAGAGACGCAAGCGCGTGGTCTCCCGAGTAGTAGCATCAAGGTCGATGGAATCGACAATTTTGAGGAAATCCCTCGATGTCGATTTGGATCTTGAACGAAGTCCATGGAATGCACATCCGCTTTGCACCAACCGGATGGTGTCGGATCGCAGGCCGTAGTTTGGGCTTGGTCGGAAGCTCAATGGTGTTCCTATAACCCAGGTGGTTTGGTCTCAGTACTCACCAAGAGTACGGGCTCTTGGGGTCATTTGGTGGTGGGTTGATGAGTGGTGGTTGGTTGTCACCTTCCATGGTGAAAAGTGATGGGTGTTACGAACAAAGGTCACGAAGAAGGGGATAGACTATGAGAAAGCTAAAAATGAGAAAAAGTTTACTTGATAGGAATCACAAAGAAACCTAAACGAGTGGACTACTAACTAGCTATTCTATTCCCCGCAGCCGCGCCAAAACTTGATAACGCTACACGCGTCGTTCGGGGTCAAGGAAACTTCCTTTTCTTCGAGCAAGTTTTATAACACCCTAGGCAAAGTGAACCTAATCGTTGTAGTGTAGTAATTAGGGTAAGCCACGGTATTGATATCGTTCTCTAGGGAATAGGAATGCTAGTGAGAAGTTACTACGCTAAGGTTGAGGTTGAGGAAGATTATTTTGTATTTTATATTTTTTTTTTAGAAATGGAAAAGGTACGAATCTCGGTATTGGATTTGGGGTTGGTATTGCTACCGATTACTCTACTATTATCTAATTATCTAAGCTAAGGTTGTGATAGTCTATGTCTAATTGATGTGTACTCGTATGATAGTTTAAAGATGTGTTTACTTAGGTTTTACTACTCCTTAATTATCTCCTATTGATGGTTGATTTGTCACGTCCTTATTCCTAGTTGCGTTGTGATTCTAAGGCTATAGGGCGTGCTTGTTTCCTAACTCTTTGAAATTACCAAAGGGTCTTGTTTACAAATCCTCTAGTGATTTATAGACGCCTACTCTACTTAAGAAACCTTGAATACTTTATCCTACAATTACCTAGATAATTATATTCTAAAGTTCACAAAGAAATGTCAAGCATTAAGTACACAACGAATAATCTAGCGACTCTAGATCATTAGTCAACTAAGATAAGTATCAACCAATCAATATTCAATAATTAAGTTTCATATTCCCTAAGCAAACACACAAATAAATTAGCGGACATGGAGAACATGCAAGCATACACACAAATAATCAAAGACATAATTAAATTAATGAAGTAAATACTTATCTTGATGTATAATAGGTTTAGAACCCTAAAATCGCACAAGAAAGCCTTGGTTCGGTTTTAGGTTTTACTCCAAAAGACTACACACAAAACCGAAAAATTCGGATTCTATATATAAGATTACATCTGCGACGGCGTCACCTTATGTTTCGTGATCGCCGCCGTGTCGCCGCCATTAGGGTTTCGTCTTGGCCACGTAAACCTTCGACGGCGCCACCTATGACCGTGACGCCGTCCCCGACCGACGCCGTCTTGGCGCATCTAGGCCCGTCGAGTAGTGACGGCCTATTCCTTTAGAACTGACGTCGTCCCTTGAAAACATGTAATTTTGCCTCCGAGCCGTCGCAAAATGCCTTCCCGACGGCGCCGCAGATATGCAGTGACGCCTGTCGCTTTATGTTTCAATGACTTTGAGTGTCTCGATTTTGACTTTGGCCATTTTCTTCAGATATTCGCGCTTTTCGTCCAAATAAGCATCATTCCAAAGATTTTGCCTTCAAGAGACCTAAAAAGTGAAAAGGAACGATATTAAGCAATAACGGATACAAAGTGATCGAATAAGGGCTTAAATGACCCTCAAAAAGGTACCTTTTAAAACCTTATCAGATATGATCAGAAGCATGTGGGGAGTCTCAAAATGCTATAAAGAAGAGAGGAGATGCAATGTATATATCTATCTAGAGTAACTTAGTTTAATGCATGTCGTTTTAGTTAATTTTCAATTTCAAGTGTAATTTTAAGCTTTCAAGTACCTTTTTAAGTAATCTCAGTGTATTGTGAATCTTTCTCAATAAGCAATTTACATTTTCAAGTTCCATTTCAGTTTATGCAAATTTTCCGTGTTCAAATTCTCAAAATGATCAAATGTTGTTATTAGTTATTATATTGGACTCTTAAGCTCATATAAGCTCCTAGATAGCTTGTTTAAGCTATTAGAAACATTTAAAACTCAGTTTAGTTTCAAAAAAAAAATTCCCAAAAATACTAACAAATTAGTGAAAAATCAAAAAGCAATGGAAATGAAGGTCAAAGCTGGAGCAGGGTGAATACAGGATTGCCCTTGGGTTTAGAGCTTCTTGGGAAGCTATAGGAAGTGTTTACAGTCCTTGATTCTCAGTCTTGTGCTTGGATTCAATTTGTAAGCAAGTTCTTTAAAGATTGCATTTTCTAGTATAAGTAGTTAAATCTTGTTAATTTTGTCTTAATACTGTCTCATTATAATTAATATAAGTTAATTACTATATTTCTTGGTTTAAAAAGTTGTTTTAGTACTAAAAGCTTAAAAACAGTCTTATAAAAGGGTGTTTGGAGTCACTGTATTATCTATGCTAAAGGCTTTCTGTGTTGTTGTTAAGTTCATTTTAGTCAACCTAATAGAGTAATTAGAAAAGTCAAAATTTTCTTAATATCAGTTTTTGAATAAAATAGATAAATTTATATAGCACTTAATATTAGTTTTCAATATTTGAGCTTTTGGGATATTAAAATCTAGTTGCCCATCTTAATCACTGTATTTTTTATATTTTCTAATTAGCTTATTTAATAGCTTATTTTTCAGCTTCTTTTTAGACCTTTTTCAAAATAGTGCCCTGTGCACATTTGAGTAGTCCATTTTGATAAGCTCACACAGAGCTTATTAGTGAGACTCAGCTTGTGAAACTTAGTTTTTTGGAAAGCCAATCTATCCATCTCTTTAGCTCAGTGCTTATTTTCAACTTTGCAGCTTATTTGGTAGAAATGCAATAAGCTTTAGTTTGTCCCATTTTTTGTACACATCGACTCGGTATACATCGAGTCATTGTCTCGGTCTCACAAGCTTTTCAAATGCTTGTCATAAGCTCATCAAGGACCCTAGGGGTTGTTCTTGGTTTCTTTAAGCTCACAACCCACCGGCTATCTGTTTCAACAAGTTTGAGAGCTTAAGCTCTGGGACCCCACTTGTTTTGTCCTTTAAACTTTGTCCCATAATCGTTTTAGAATTCAAATAAGCCAAGTGCTTATTTGCTTATTTTAAGCTTCTCAAGATGTCTCTTTGTTCCTTTTAGCTTTATTTAAGTAGTTTTAGCTTATTTTCATCTTATTTCATCTTTGGTCTCGACATTGTAAGCTTGTTTGAGCTTAAAGAATCAAAATAAGCTCATAAGTTTAATCATTGACCTTTAAGCTTCTAAACGACTTATTTTTAAGTTGTAAAATTTTTGTCTTCATTAAAGTTTCTTATTTTAAGTAGTTAAATTGTTTTCAAAAATAAAAATCACAAAAACATCATTTTTAAAATAGTGATAGCGTTTATTTAATAGAAATTAGCTTTTTAAATTTTCTTTTCAGCTTATTATTAAGCACTTTGTGTTTGTATAATTTTCTTAGTTTTTTGTCATCATAGGATATTTTTAGAAAAAGTTTCATAATTTTATTAGCTTGTTTAGTATTTATTAAAATAAAAAATAGTTAAAAAGTAATAAATAATTAATAATAAATAAATAAAAAGCATAAAAAATATCTTTTCAGTTTTAAAATTAGTTTTATAATATTTTAGGTTTTTCTAAATTATAAGTTTATTTTTCCAGGTTAATTTTATATTTTCTTGTATTTAAGTGCATTTTAAATAATTAATAAATAGTAAGTAATTAATAATAAATAGATAAAAAGTGTAAAAAATATATTTTCAATTTTAAAATAAGTTTTATAGTATTTTAGATTTTTCTAAGTCATAATTTCATTTTTCTAGCTTTATTTCCTATTTTATTATATTTTAGGGTATTATTAAATAGTTAAAAATAGTTTTTAATTAATAATTAAATAAATAGTTATAAAATAATTTTAATTTTCTAATAATTTTCTTTTATTATTAGGATTGTAAAATATCATTTTCATATTTATAGGCCTTTTATTTTTAAAATTCACGCTTTATTTGCACGCGTCACGTAGTTTATTAAACGTCACGTATTTACGTTTGTCTTATCGATTGTTGTGCTTTATAATTCGTATCCAAATACATTCCAATCAATCAAGAGTGTAATTATCCAAGAAAATCCTTACTGATCACTATCCTTAGTGATTATCCGACATCTGAAAGTGTTGAGCACCATTAATCCTCCGTGGGACTTAACGACCCGGGGATACACTAAACTCCTCTGGACTTAATTGCATTGTGTTCTCAAGCTGTCTGGCTTTTATAACGGTTGACCATTCACAAGTGGTTGACTTGTGTAATAAAACTGACCGTTTTGGAGCTCAATCACCCTCTGATATTGACCCTTTGATATTGAACCATTTCTATTGACCCCTCTGTTATTGAACCTCTCATTCTCAAATCATTGCTATTGAACCTCATTATTGAACCATCGTTATTGAACCTTTGATAATAAACTTTGATATTGAACTGCTCTTGAACTTTGATATTTGATTGTTGCTATGAACCTCGAATTGTGAACCATTGATATTGAACCTTTGATTGTGAAGACTTATATATTGCTACACTTTGAACTTTTGTTGACCCTTCAGATTGATACCCGAGCCAAATATTGTTATCCTAGCCATGAAGGTAACATGGCCGTGTCATTGATGCACCAATGGCATGACTCTAGTGTGGTTGAGTGATGCTCCACACCGTCCCTATATTGTATTGATTATGCGCGCTTCATTGTTATTGTTATGGCCACTATTGTCTGCAGGGGCGTGTGGATGCATCCTAGATTTGTATTGTATTGTATTGATATTGATATATTTTATTGGTGTGTGGTGCGTGTGTGCAATACACCCCCTCACAGTCTGGGAGCTAGCTACTCCATTGGTTACTGAGGTCTCCCCTCCTATTGGTTTGGTATTCCGAGGTCACCCATCTGAATACAATGGCTACTATTGGATATTGGGCTGCTAATGCCACTATTGATTGTATTGTATTGTATTGTTGGCTTGGGATAGATTTCTGACAACCCTTACACTTTTGATATACCTATATTGTACCTTCTGTATTCCCCAATGCACCATATTATGTATTGATTGGCCCTTACTGAGTACCCTTATGTGACTCACTCTACTACCATGATATATATTCCATTGCATTGATCTGTCATACCCTCTTTTCTTTATTTCAGACTATCATTCCGTTCACGTACCGGGTTATTATATGATTATTGAATTTGATTTTGCTATTCATGTTTTATGTGGCTACCGTTTACCCTGCTACGATATGATTAATATGTGATTATATGATTCACCTGTTGTTGGATCGATATACTTTAATCAAACTAACTTAACTAGCTTGTTAAGGTTTAATAATCTCGGATAAATCCTAAGTTATTAACAAAGAAACACTGAGCAATCTTTATCAAGTACGCGGAATTTACTTAACAAAGCTAAGAAGAAAAACTTTATTATAAACTCTAAATCTGCTTATTATGCAGATAGTCTAATACAACTCTAAGATAATCGAACTTTTCTCTAAAACACTAATTCAAACTCTAAAACTCTTTTCCAAATCGCACTCTAATGCCAATCTAGGAGTCCTTTTATAGGCTCAAGGATATCCTAGTCGGTTTACAATTTATAACCTTGTACGACAAGTAATCTAAACATGGAATACAATTCTTTCCATAAACGAATATAAGTTCTTTTGTTCTAGCGTGCTTTTGACTTCATCTTGCAAGACTTTGACTTTGTCTTTAGCAAGATACTTTGACTATTTGACTTCTTCCGATTTTACGACTTACAAGACTTTCATATCTTCAAGATTTTAATATCTTGACAGACTTTCATATCCCAACAATCCTCCCCTAACTTGAATTCTACTTGCTTGACTTCAAGTTCCTTTAATGAATATATATCTAACACTTCATCTTTTAAAAAATGGATTGTTTCTTAGTCTTTAGATTGTATCTCCGTAATATCTGCTTGTCAAAGTATCTCTTAGAATTGTTCTCTTTACAAAGATCCAAAGAAGCTTCATCTTTTTAAAGAACACAAAGAACATATGACAATTTGTACATTTAATTCAGTTTAAGTTGCATACTATTCTCATCACTTCAAGTGAATCATTGAAAACTTAATGGATTTAGATCTCTTTACCAAAGCCATTATCTCGGGTAGCCAAATGTTTTGGTGTGTAAGACCATGGTACATTGATAACCATATGATTTTAGCAAACCACCACTATCATGATTTGATTTGTCTTTACCAAAAGTTGTACCCATACGGACTAGTTAGTTCTTCTATCTAATGGTGAACTAATTACCAATAATGGTTTTCCATGTATTTACCACAAGCCATTTTCTTGTGGGCTAGCCAACTCTTCACATTATCGATATGGTGAGTTGATTACCATCCAACTTATTAGCAAGTTGTCAACTAAAACGGATTTGATATATCTTTACCGAGCCGTTTGCTCATGGATTAGTCAATCCTTTTGTAACCATGGTGGATTGATAACCTATTGATGTTATCATCACAAAACCATTTATCCAACCTTTATTTCAAAAATATTTATTACTTAGCAAAAGGTTTCTTCAAAAATCATTTAACTGGTTTAGTTCAAAGAACAAGATTTTGATGAAAATCTTGTCTCGATCAAGTGATTTTGAATAAAAGTAATCGATATATCAAAAGTATTTATTCAAATAAAATTCATACCGGTTATAGATCATCCTCAAGAATGGTAGTCCAATTTATAAACAAATTGATAACCATGCAAGCGGTTTCATTAGCCTTTTCTACTTCCAATCCATGCTCTAGCATTCTTCTCATGAGCTCAACAAAGAAGAGGGTATCTTCTTTCGCAAACATGTGTATCATTGTTCCATTTTCTAGCTCCAAAACATGAACTCGGACTCTTCAAAGAATCTCCAAGAAACTATTTCCCGCCTTTCTTGATTCTTCCAGATATCATCGCTTTCTTCTTGCTTTCCACATAGTTATGAGATCACCATGTAAAACCAATCCAATCCCTTCAAATGGATTATCTTCAAAATAGGCCTTCACAACGTGATATAAGTAGAATAGGTCTACTCTATCTATAATATGCAGTAAATCCCATAGCCTTTTGAAAACTTTGAAGCTTTCATCTTCTTTATGAAAAACCATGTAATCTTCATTCTTGGATTTCACAACTTTAAAAACACTAATTTTTGATCTGTTCATCTTCATGTCATCATCTTCCTTTGTATAATCAAAATCTACAACTCTGAGATAATTCTTCAATTCGTCACTAGTCTCAGATCTTAATTCAACTTTTTCTTTCTTTGAAAAATGAACATCTATAACTTCAGCTTTTCTTTTCTCTTTAAGCTCTTCTTCCTTTCAACAAATTCCAATAAGCTTCTTCTCCAAGTCTTTAATATCGAAACACTCTTCTTATAAGCTTCTGCTTCAAAGATCATAGAGTCTTTTCATATCAACATAATTTAGCTTACGAAACCTTTATATCCTCGACCTTTTAAATAAGCCATCATAGCATTCTGTCCTTAGCTAAATTTGGTCTTCTTGGCATATATCTAACAGGTGTAGGAGATTGTAAGGGTTCAAGAGTTTGACATCTAATTCATCTTGAACCTTTTGAGTCGCTTCTTTATTTTTAGCTTCTTGAGCTTTTGTTCTTCTCATCTTTAGCATCTAATTCTTCTTGAACTTTTCTAGCTGCAGCTTCATTCCTAGCCACTTCAATTGCTCTAAGTTCTGCCAAAGTGAGTTTCTTTTTCTTTGTTTCAACCAGAATACCTTTCCCTTTGTCTTTAGGATCAATGGCTGGTTGAGAAGCTCTTGGTTGTTCTTCTTCTTGTACATCTCTAATAGTAACTCCTCCTCTTGGTTGTGACAAATCTAATATTGTAGCAATTAATTCTTCATCACTAGCAGAATGGATAGGTTTGAATGTAGCTTCCTCCTCTTCTTCTATAACAAATATAGAAGGACTAGCTTCTTCTTCAAAATTCAATACCCTTGGAGTTATTGCTTCTTGCCTAGATGTATCATGAAAATCAGTACTTTGATGTTCAGTACCTTGATCACCAGTACTTTGAACTTGCACTTCTTCTTTTTGTTCCTGTCACACCCCAATTTACTGCTTTGGCGTGAATGGAATTCACAGGATTGATTGTCATAGCACCACATCACAGTTATATTGAACGACCTAAAGTGTCGCTTTTTAAAAACACATCATTGGATATTTCATAAAACAATCGTAGTACAACATCGGTCCCAAAAGGTTTACAAAGTTTGCGGAAATACAAATATGTTACAAATCCAAACGATATTTTGAAATAAAGTGCCATAATGTACATAATGTAAGTCGACGCCACGACTCAAAATGTAGGTCCCTAAACCATGTCATGATGATAATGCCTCGAGTTACACGAAAATACATTGCTAAAAACGGTCAACAATAATGTTGGTGAAAATCATAGGTTTATGTAAATGTTGTATACGACTACACAAGTATAGATCATGCATGACAATCATGTCACGTAAAATAATGTTACAATTGCTCTAAGCCCATGACCCCAAACTAGACTGTTCAATAATGTATGCCCTGCAGTGTTTGCCGACAACTCCGTAATACTATCAAATGAAATGCATCCGTTTGCACGGTTGGGATTCACCAACCCGGATGGAGCGTCACCCTCGATAGATCTATCCACTCATCCTCGCTTCAAAGATTAACGGTTCATGTTCAAGTAATGGGGACTTTCAAATTGGCAAATGCGGTAACTTAAGCAATGTAATGAATTTAACATACTTGGTATCGTATAAAAAAATAGTGCAATGTATTCTCCCGTGGGTTTGAAAATAATCGAAAGCATGTAAACGGGCTATGAAAACTCACTTGGTAAACGGAATAACGGCAAAAGTGAGTACACCGAGGTGTAATGTAATCGTCAACCGGGACCTATTATGAATGATATGATATGTCATGAGTTGCAATGTAATGTTATGCATGCATTACATATGTTATTTATACCATTTACGGGTTTTGAGAAAAATATTATTCGTCGTCGAAAAATACTCTTTTGACGTCTTGACCAATTAAAAATGACTTTACATGTTTTTACGTCAAAATGTCATCCTACTATGGTTTTATAATGATTTTTGGTGAAATTACAACTTTTCGTCGCAAAACAATGTCGACGGAATTTTCATGAAATCAACAAAAATGGCTCCGGAAAAATAGTCGTAAAACGGTGTACGTCGGTCGTTAGAGAACGAACTCGACGGTTTTGGAAAGTTTGTATCGATATCTAGAAGTTTCATTTCAGGAGTTTTCGTCCAAAAGGTCTCGATCATAAAGATATCAAAGGCTAAAGATGGTGGTTTTTGCTAATTGTGTGCAGAAAATGAGTTTCGACCAAGTTTGAACCTCCGTAATTAATTCACTATAAATCCGCTTGACAAACAGCTTTTTGTTTTGAAAAATATGGCCGATGAACTTGATTTTACTAGAAGACACCGTTCCAAAAAGTTTCACAACCTTGTTAAAAACAAATGCAAACATGGTCGTTCTGACTAATGAAATACTTGAATCGTAAAAATAATATAATTTTCAGAAAATAATATTTACGGCAACTTTATAAAAACATGCATATCTTTGTCGTTTTAAATCCGTTTTCTACGTAAAATATGTCCTTAGCTTCGTATCGAAGTAAACTAATATATTTTTGACAAGTCGAAATAATTTGTGAAGCTTAAGGCTCGTTTTTGACCCGAACAAGTAAAAACAGCAAAGCTGAAATTTCAGAAAACTATCCGTTTCGTCGTCAAACTTTAAAAATCCATAACTCCTTCGTTATAAGTCCGTTTTTATCCGTTCAAAAGGCCACGGATTCGTTTTAAAGTATATTTTCTAAATATCAAGGCCAAAGTTTCGTACCAACAGTAGGTTTTTCCAGAAATTCGAATTAAGGACAGAACATAAAAATATAGTTGTCGAAAATAGTTTTCTCGGACAAAACCTATTCTAATCCCTTCAAATCAACTCCAAAGCTAATCTAATCCTACCATACACCTTCTTAGGGTGTCATGGGTTCCTAATCACCATCAAGACCAAAGAATACCATGGGAATAATTATAGGATGACCAATATGTATATATAACTCTAAAATCATGAAATAAATGGTATAAATCACATATCATGCATATAAGCTCCAAAATGAAAAGAAACATATGAAATGATAAGGAAACATGAAAATGATAAAACAAGCTTACAAGTGATAGTGATGAGGTGAAAGTAACAAGGATTAAACTTAAATACCCTTGGTTTTTATTTCAAAACCATAAAAAGAGTATAAACTAGGTTGATAAACACTTGAACTTGATGAAAATTTTGATCCCTTGGTTCTCTTGATGCTTGGCGGTTCTTGAAGACCCAAAGAAAGGAGAGAGTTTATTTTTACACTTGAAAATTATGTGAAGTGAATGAGAATTAATAATAGAGATGAAAGACTTTTAAGTAAGTGAAGAAAACATGATTTTAATGAACCATACATCATTTATGAGACCCTTCCCCTTGGTCGGCCAAGGAATGAAGATATTTGTATTTTTTTTTAAACATTGTACTTGTATATATTTTGTAAGACTTGTAAAGAAAAGTGTAAGTAAAGTATAATTATTATTAACTTGTGTAGTAATTGGTAATACTTGGTGCAAGTAAGTTTTATTAGATCAAAATATAATGTAATGAGATGATAAAATTGTAAAAATGCTTTCCTTGTGAAAATTGAGTGATAAAATAATTATCGTATAATTTTTAAGAAAAACGACGTACTAATTAAACTTTAACGATTATTATACCAAATAAATTTGAAACACTAGGAAAACTAAAAATATAGTTTTTATGAACTAAATGTAAGTTTAAAAATACCTCGGGATCATTTTTGAAAGTAACGGGTTAAATGTTTAAAATAATAACTCACGCGATAAAGATTATTAAATATAAAAATTACGCGTTGAAGGTGAAATGAAATGTCGTGAATGAACTAATGAGATGCAAATGATGTCCATGAAATGTAGACTAATCTTAGTCCATATGAAATGTACGTGATGTTATGATCATGAATTCGCGCTAAACCTCCAAGGTTACGCAATTTGAAACAAATAAACCAAGTTTATTATAAATGTTGAAATAATGAGACATGAATCTGTAATAGAAATGACACGAAAGTACGGGTTGTCACATTCGCCCATCCAAAAGGAATTCAGGTCCACAATTCAATCGTTATTAGGTCTATTGAATTTGAGTTTGTGATGAATACCGAGGAGAGAAGACATGGAGAAGTGTCGTTACGATTATCGATGATTGAGAGTGTACAAAACATCGTAGTAAAGAAAATATCGAATGAATCTCTCATAAGAAACACTTTGACTTTGAAATATGTGAAGATTTTGCTTGCACTAAGATTTATAAATAACTGCTCCCAACATAACATGATCCCTCCAGAATTAGACATAGTTAGCTAGGCTATGTATAATTAAGGAACGATGATGTGACGTTCGGTTTAGTTGTTATAACTCTCGATGCTTACAAGGATTTAAACCGTGTCGTTAAAATGGTCGATAAAGTAAAAAGAAGTAACATTCTCGAAAGTGATATCGAATTGAAAGGAAATAAAGTACGATAGATGAGAATATTTTACAACAAGTGGTTTATCAAAAGTAGTACATCTTAGGTTATAAAGATTCGGATATGATGAAAACATAAACTTAGTACAACATGGTACATAGAGAAAAAAAGACACAATTTCGAACTTCTTGATCTTCGCGTCATTGATACCTAGACGAGCTTCTCCTCCTCTAACATGTATGCATTCCCATGAGCACATTCAACTTGTTGACCTTGGTTTTGGGGACATTGGCTCCGATAGTGTCCTTGCTTCCCACATCCGAAACATGTCATTATAGTTTTCCTCTACAATCCTGGCGAGGTGTCCTAATTTTGGCATCAAGCGGCACTTGGCGAGGCAAAGACACGAGTGATGAAACCGACATCTAGTACATAGTGGGTGTGTTCAAGCATATCCTTTTCCTTTGCAGTCCTTAGCAAGGTGTCCCACTTTTTGACAGATAAAGCATATACCACATGGACCATCATGATGTAGCGTGCATTGATGACATCGTGGTAAGTTTCGATATAAGTTCTTTCCTTTGTTGGTGCGACAACATAAACCACGGCGGCTTCTTGTCTTCTATTCATTGTTGGTGATGGTTAGTGTTACGGCTTTAGTTGTTGTTGTTATAACCTCCACGGTCATTTCCCATTTCCTTTTGTTGTTGTTGGTTTGATTGTTGTCGTTAGTGCGGTTATTATTATTGTTGATGGTATGATTGTTGTTATTGTTGTGGTGGTTATTGTTGATAATGTTTTCCCTTTTCACAACTTGAGCCATGAGTATTTGAGTAATCTGGTAGATTCTTCAATTGTTTGTGGATCGAAAGAAGTTACATCTCCTTGGATATCTTGTGAAAGTCCTCCAATGAAATTTTCAATAGTTTCTCATTGTCCAAACCATAGTGGACAAAGAACGACAACTCTTGAAACCTTTGATGTAAGCAAGTCTCATGATTTCAGCACGATTCGCGCCTCGATGATAGCGACCATCGTCGCTCGTTCTTTTTCAATCCTTAATGCCTCTGCTACACTATCCCTTACCAACTTTTGAATAGCCGCTTGAGTCATTTCAGGTGTAGTTTTCTTCGGTGCCATATCTTCTTCAAAACAAGAGGAAAGGTGAGACGTAGTCAAATCCTATGTTAAGAATAGGCGCTCTAAAGAGAAGTGATAGAAGGTGGTAAGTTTGAGGGTATTTTTCAAAATGATCGACGAGTTCCGAAAAGATGGGTTATGAGGTGTTGTAAGTGCTTCAAATATAGTTCATCCCTAATATTGTTATCATGTTAGCAAGAAGATAGATATCATCTCAAACTATGTCGAAGAATGTTTGTTCTGGTTTCACTTGTAGGTGGGGAGTCATTGATGGTCCGACATGTTCAAACCTGTGGCATTTCTTGATATGGAAATGAGGTTACTTGGAATTTCTAGAGAACACAATGCCTTAGGGGAAGTTTATATCGATAGCCTTAATTTAACCAAATTTTCCTTTAAGGGAAACTCATTGTAGGGAAATTCACCTATTGTTGAGGCCATGCTTAATGAATGTTCTACTGATCTTAGTTAGAGGACTTGGTATATCCTATAGTGTTGCTTCATGGGTATTAAGCCGTAGTAGATCTCGTAACTCGGTCTAGCTAGTACTTATGGAATGATAGAGTTTGGATTCTAATTCAAAATAGTGGTTGAATGTCTCGTGATGTCTTAAGATTTTGTTGAGTTTTGAATCATTCTACCACCTAGTTCTATTCCTTGTTGGAAATTCCAAAATCCTTTCATTGCTTTCTTGTATCGAGGAATCCTCCTCACAGATGGTATAGGAAGTCTTTCCTAAAAAGGTCACTCGTCAAATCCTAACTTATCGGTTGAGTGAGAGATAAATGACGTAAGCATCTATAGAGTGTTAACAGAAAGAAATGTTTCTGCACGATATATCTGATTATAAAACTTTTCTTTCAAACGAGAATAAATAGTTTGTAAGAAAATTTACAGTAAAGTTTATGAAAAGGTTTGTAAAACCACTTTATTGAGTAAGAACGAAACATTTTTTTTTTTTCATCTACAGTTTAATAATAAATCTTAGTTGTGGCTTGGTATAAAAGTAACAACTTGTTAAGGTGATTTTAAAAGCATTATATAATGATAGAAAGCGCTTAACAATGGTAGTGAAATATTTTGGTAAGTCACAATTGATTATAACATAACTCGTGAAATGATTTGTAAAATAGCTTTCCAGAAAACAATTTATCGTTTGTCAAATAATAGAAGATTTCGTAGTTCAATTAATATCAAGATGGTTTATAGGTTGGGAATATAATAGTTAGTAAAGTAAAGGCGAATAGTTTGTGAGGTAAGCGTACCAAGTTTTATGATTTTAAATCAGGCAGTGGCTAAAATAGTTCACCAAAAGGGTAAAATAGTTTATAAGACCGCGATATTACTTGCAGGAAAAATTTGTAATATAGTTTGTAACTTGCTATTGCAATTGTTTGTTGTTTTATAAAATAATAGCAAATTAATCGGTTTATCATACTATGAGAAAATAGTTTGCAAAGTATCAGTAAGGTCATTGTTTATAAATTATTATCAAAGTCGTAAATTTTGGTTTAATGGTACAGGAGTAAGATGAAATGATCGGTAAAATGATTGAAAGCAGTTTGTGTTAGATAACGATGAAGTTTATTATCTCAAAAGAGAATGTAGGACAAATAGTTGGTGTTCAACGTTTTGTTTTGTAAGATAATGGCTTGATGATTTTCGTAGTAACATGAAAATCGTTTCACATGAGGATATTGAATAGTTGATAAAATGAGTGACTAATAGATAAGTTGGTAATAAAACAACTTGCGTTAAAACTTTACTGAAACAACGTTTCTAAGATAGTGATGAAATAGTTGAAATAAAATCAAGTGAAATAATTTCATGAAATAGTAGCAAGATAAGTTGGAATAAAATTTGTTGGATGGTTTGTAGGATGCATAAGAGAACCTTATCGAGTAATAATGTCTACTAATTGGTCGAGAATAAAATTGGCCTAACCCTAGTAAGATAGTGATGTATCATCGCGAAATGATGAAGAATTGGGCAATTGGAGTAAGGAATGAAATCAACAAGGTGGTGATTATCGTAGAGATAATAAATGATAAAGATCACATTAGTTAGAAAGGTGCTTATTATCTGTTCCTGTTGGTAGTCTAATCATGTCTCAAGTGTAGAAGTAGTAGGCGGTCTAGCAACCATAGCCCTAAAATTCTCACAGTCTCAAACCTATGAGATGGTGTAGTGTCTATAGTCTTAGTGGTAAATGGTAATGGTGTGTCAAATCATGCACGCTTCCCAAGCCGCAAGTCAGGTGTATGAGTATCGTGTATGAGATGTGATGGTATGGATGGTGCTCGAAATGATAATGATGATCATGGAATCCTTGTGGTGAGTTAAGGAAATTGGTTCATTAGGATTAAGCCTATAAGTTCTACCCAATAGTATGATCATCCCAACCGAGTGATAAAATTGTCCCGATCCTCGGTGAATCGATAGTGATCGTGATAGTGTAGGTGTAACCGTCCTCTAAAGGTTTATCTCGTATTCAACGTTATCGGTGATGAGTCAATTGATGTGAAAATTGTGATAGGGAATGACAAGGAATTCTCCACGTTAGAGTATGGGGAAAAGATAATGGGATGGGTATTTAAGGGCATCCATGTGACAATCGTTTTGAAATGAAAGTAAATAACTCAGAAAAAATGCGTATAAAACCGCATGCAAAGTGAACATGTACTTATGATGAAATGATGAGATGCTATGATAATGTAGCTATAGTCTAGGGTCAATGATGCAACCTAGTTCTCTATAAGCGTAGCTCGATACCAATCATGTCACACCCCTAATTTACTGCTTTTGCGGGAATGGAATTCACGGGATTTGTTGTCATAGCACCACATCACGTTATATTGAGCGACCTAAAGTGTCGTTTTTAAAAACACACATCGTTGGATATTTCATAAAACAATCGAGTACAACATCGGTCCCAAAAGGTTTACAAAGTTTGCGGAAATACAAATATGTTACAAATCCAAACGATATTTTGAAATAAAGTGCCATAATGTACATAATGTAAGTCGGCCCATGACTCAAAATGTAGGTCCCTAAACCATGTCATGATGATAATGCCTCGATTACACGAAAATACATTGCTAAAAGCGGTCAACAATAATGTTGGTGAGAAATCATAGGTTTATGTAAATGTTGTATACGACTACACAAGTATAGATCATGCATGACAATCATGTCACGTAAAATAATGTTACAATTGCTCTAAGCCCATGACCCCGAAACTAGATTGTTCAATAATGTATGCCCTAGAGTGTTTGCGAGACAACTCCGTAATACTATCAAATGAAATGCATCCGTTTGCACGGTTGGGATTCACCAACCCGGATGGGCGTCACCTCGATAGATCTATCCACTCATCCTCGCTTCAAAGATTAACGGTTCATGTTCAAGTAATGGGGACTTTCAAATTGGCAAATCGGGTAACTTAAGCAATGTAATGAATTTAACATACTTGGTATCGTACAAAATGTAGTGCAATGTATTCTCCCGTGGGTTTGAAAATAATCGAAAGCATGTAAGCAGGGGCTATGAAAACTCACTTGGTAAACTGGAATAACGGCAAAAGTGAGTACAGAGGTGTAATGTAATCGTCAACGGGACCTATTATGAATGATATGATATGTCATGAGTTGCAATGTAATGTTATGCATGCATTACATATGTTATTTATACCATTTACGGGTTTTGAAAAATATTATTAAATCGTCGAAAAATACTCTTTTGACGTCTTGACCAATTAAAAATGACTTTACATGTTTTACGTCAAAATGTCATCCTACTATGGTTTTATAATGATTTTGGTGAAATTACAACTTTTCGTCGCAAAACAATGTCGATCGGAATTTTCATGAAATCAACAAAATGGCTCAGGAAAAATAGTCGTAAAAGCGGTGTCGTCGGTCGTTAGAGAACGAACTCGACGGTTTTGGAAAGTTTGTATCGATATCTAGAAGTTTCATTTCGGAGTTTTCGTCAAAAGGTCTCGATCATAAAGATATCAAAGGCTAAAGATGGTGGTTTTGCTAATTGTGTGCGAAAATGAGTTTCGACCAAGTTTGAACCTCCGTAATTAATTCACTATAAATCCGCTTGACAAACAGCTTTTTGTTTTGAAAAATATGGCCGATGAACTTGATTTTACTAGAAGACACTTCGTTCCAAAAAGTTTCACAACCTTGTTAAAAAAACAGCCGCAAACATGGTGGTTCTACTAATGAAATACTTGAATCGTAAAAATAATATAATTTTCAGAAAATAATATTTACGGCAACTTTATAAAACATGCATATCTTTGTCGTTTTAAATCCGTTTTCTCGTAAAATATGTCCTTAGCTTCGTATCGAAGTAAACTAATATATTTTTGACAAGTCGAAATAATTTGTGAAGCTTAAGGCTCGTTTTGACCGAACAAGTAAAAGCAGAAAAGCTGAAATTTGAAAAACTATCCGTTTAAATCGTCAAACTTTAAAAATCCATAACTCCTTCGTTATAAGTCCGTTTTATCCGTTCAAAAGGCCACGGATTCGTTTTAAAGTATATTTTCTAAATATCAAGGCCAAAGTTTCGTACCAACAGTAGGTTTTCCAGAAATTGAATTAAGGACAGAACATAAAAATATAGTTATCGAAAATAGTTTTCTCGGACAAAACCTATTCTAATCCCTTCAAATCAACTCCAAAGCTAATCTAATCCTACCATACACCTTCTTAGGGTGTCATGGGTTCCTAATCACCATCAAGACCAAAGAATACCATGGGAATAATTATAGGATGACCAATATGTATATATAACTCTAAAATCATGAAATAAATGGTATAAATCACATATCATGCATATAAGCTCCAAAAATGAAAAGAAACATATGAAATGATAAGGAAACATGAAAATGATAAAAACAAGCTTACAAGTGATAGTGATGAGGTGAAAGTAACAAGGATTAAACTTAAATACCCTTGGTTTTATTTCAAAACCATAAAAGAGTATAAACTAGGTTGATAAACACTTGAACTTGATGAAAATTTTGATCCTTGGTTCTCTTGATGCTTGGCGGTTCTTGAAGACCCAAAGAAAGGAGAGTTTTATTTTTACACTTGAAAATTATGTGAAGTGAATGAGAATTAATAATAGAGATGAAAGACTTTTAAGTAAGTGAAGAAAACATGATTTTAATGAACCATACATCATTTATGAGACCCTTCCCCTTGGTCGCCAAGGGGGGAATGAAGATATTTGTATTTTTTTTTTTTTAAACATTGTACTTGTATATATTTTGTAAGACTTGTAAAGAAAAGTGTAAGTAAAGTATAATTATTATTAACTTGTGTAGTAATTGGTAATACTTGGTGCAAGTAAGTTTTATTAGATCAAAATATAATGTAATGAGATGATAAAATTGTAAAATTCTTTCCTTGTGAAAATTGAGTGATAAAATAATTATCGTATAATTTTTAAGAAAAGCGACGTACTAATTAAACTTTAACGATTATTATACCAAATAAATTTGAAACACTAGGAAAACTAAAAATATAGTTTTATGAACTAAATGTAAGTTTAAAAATACCTCGGGATCATTTTGAAAGTAACGGTTAAATGTTTAAAATAATAACTCACGCGATAAAGATTATTAAATATAAAAATTACGCGTTGAAGGTGAAATGAAATGTCGTGAATGAACTAATGAGATGCAAATGATGTCCATGAAATGTAGACTAATCTTAGTCCATATGAAATGTACGTGATGTTATGATCATGAATTAGCCGCTAAACCTCCAAGGTTACGCAATTTGAAACAAATAAACCAAGTTTATTATAAATGTTGAAATAATGAGACATGAACTGTAATAGAAATGACACGAAGTACGGGTTGTCACAGGTTCCTCGAATCTGAAATAATCTTTTAGCGGACTTACAGATTCTTTCTTCTTTGTAACATCTTCTTTCAAATTCTCCTTTTCTAAATTCTCCCAAGTTGATGAAGATGATTTAGGAACCTTTTTTCGTTTTAACTCCTTTCGAAGTTGTTTACGACGTTTTTTTTCCTCTTTAACCCATAAGTTGAAACCTTGAATATATGGTTTAATAAAATTCCTCAACCAGATATACTTACGCCGCAACTTCCTAAGTGCTTTAGCTTGAGACTCAATAGTCTTATTCAACCGAACTAGTTCCCTTGTCAAAGCATAATTATCCAAAGTCAAACCTTCACGAGGTATAGTATGAGCATCACCTTTAAGATGTGAATGTGTCTCTGAAACAGGAACAGAACGTTGAGGAGAAGGAGTAGGTGTTCTTTCTGTAGCTAAACCAACCACTGCAGATGCTATATTCGACCCAAACTGCTCCCAAGAAGTACTTTTAGAACTTATGCAATGGGCGATACATGAATTAAGAACTTCCATTGAGGACGAATAATGCTTTCTTAAATGTTTGTTAGACCAATGATCCTTCATAGCCAAGATTCCTAAAGTATCCCAAATCGATTGCTTGTCAAATCGAATAGCCCCATCATCATCTCCAAATAATAAATCTTCTCGAATAGAGGCTTACGTAATCTTGATAGTCCAGTCCGACATTTGTTGATCTAATATAATATTCATCCTCCTCCATATTATCCTTGCATTAGCCCAAAATTCTTGAATCCATGGTTCAATAATATCCAGTTCAACTAAAGAGCATAACTAATAGGCGACCAAGAAGATAATCAATGATATCATAAAACGCCACATTAGCCTCGGTCTTGTCCAAATTAGCCACCATATTGTGCTTTGAAAGCAGTTAAGCGATTCGCCATTGTTGAAAAAGTGAGCACAATAAAGATTGTATCGAATAAGAAAAAGATGGTGATTGGGAGATAAGTATGGAAAGATGTAAAAATAATATGAGAGGAAAATCGGGAAGTAGTTATTTATAGGTGGGATTTGAAAATCACGACCTAAATAACAAAGTTACCGTTACTACCAATACCCATCAATATTACCGTTGGAGCAGTACTTTAATCGACAAGCGATTACTTTCCACATAGCGATTCTTTCCAGCGTTGCTTTCCCAAACAATACTTTCGGGAAAACAGATTTTGCCAAATACCTTCATATAAACTAAGTATAAACAAGCATCCTCCTCAAGCAATACACGGGACTATACCTAACACCTTATAGTCCTCCCCTTAAACATAGCTTACTAATTAATCATTCCAATGCTCACGACCAAGTGATTGAATCGTGACACATCAAAACCTTTTGTGAGTAAATCGTGACATTGTCATCCGTGTGAACTTTAACCACATTAATGAGCCTATGCTCATAGCAATCTCGAATAAAGTGATGCCTAATCTGAATATGCTTTGTCTTGGAATGATAGATGAGATTCTTCACAATACAAATTGTACTCTCATTATCAATATTGATAGGAGTATTTTGAAATTGAACCCATAGTCAAGAGTTGATTTTGCATCCACAAAACTTGACCACAACAACTTGCGGCTACATATTCGACTTGAGATGATGTTGCCGCAATAGTTTGCTTTTGCATTGCCGGAGACTAACCTTCTTCCAAGATATTGGCATCCACCGGTGGTGGATCTTCTATCATAATTATCACATAGTCACTATACGAAAAAGCTTCTAAGTGAAAAGGTGACTCTTTGGGATACCACAACCCCAACTTAGGTTGTTGTTTGAGATAACGAGAAAATTCTCTTTCTTGCATTCATGTGAGAGATCTTTGGTGAGACTTGATATCTTGCACATAGACAAGCGCAAACATGATATCGGGCCTTGATGCGATAAGATACATAAGAGAGCCAATCATAGATCTTTATAACTTGACTTTACATTGTCCATCTTCATCTTTGCCCAATGAATTGATAGATTTAATAGGTGTAATACTGACCTTCATATCATCAAAATTAAACTTCTTAAGTATATACGCAACATACTTGTCTTGGCTAATGAAAATTCCTTCCTTGAATTTGCTTAACTCGAAGTCCTAAAAAGAATGTCAACTCTCCCATTGAACTCATTTGAAATTCCTTACGCATCAATTTGCTCAAACTCCTTAACCATGGGTACATTTGGTAGCCCAAAAGATGATATCATCCACAAACTTGAACTAACATGATATCCTTCTTGTCTCTCTTGATAAACAAAGTCTTGTCAATAGCTCCCTCGGTATCCATGTTGTAATAAGAATGTGAGAGCCTCTCATACCAAGCTCTAGGTGCTGATGAAGACCATAAGAGCCTTAACCACCTTATAGACTTTGTTTGGATGTTTAGGATCTTCAAACACGGAGGTTGTTTCACATACCTCTTACGTAATAGTACCATATAGAAGGCACTCTTGACATCCATTTGATAGACACGAAACCCATATAAGAAGCAAAAGCAAGAAAGATTCTAATTGCTTCAATCCTTGCCACAGGAGCAAATACCTCATCATAATCTACCCTTCCTCCTGTCTATAACCACGAGCAACTAACACGGCCTTGTTTTGATAACATTGCCTCTTTCATCTCGTTTGACTCTAAAACCCACGGTTCCAATAACTCTCTTCCATCTGGAAGATCACATAAAACCAAACTTCTTGAAGTTTAAATTGAAGAAGTTCTTCTGCATAGCTTCACCCACTTTCTTTAGTCAAAGCTTGAGCAATATTCTTGGGTTCCTCTTGAGAGATGAAACAAGTAAATAAGCGAGTTTGATGGTCCTTATGATTCAAATTGTTTTGTTTATACACAAAGCTAAGTAAAGCATTGTGAGGTTTAGAGACCATAGCTTTGTGTCTTGTAATAACTCCAGTAGAGGACCAATGATTTGATCGGTGAATGATTCTTATGAATTCGTAAGATTGGTGGCGTGGAGCGTCATATGTATCATCTAAGTTAGTATAATCGGCACCTTCATTGGAATTTGTGAAAATACCATCATCTTCAAGCTCATCATCGGTTCTTCTAACCCGGGCATGGTAGGCTCATCAAATCATCTAAATCTCATGTCAGCAGTGCGTGATATTTTGGTCGAATCTTGTCAAAATCTTGTGAGTACTCTGAGTCTTATTCTTCTTCTTGCCTCTTCATAAGCTCTCCTTTGTTCATCGGTGTAAGAATGTGCTAAAACATCTTGAACAAGCATCGATTAAGTTCCTCTTGAATAGATTGATCCTCGGCGATAATGAGGATTGTGGTGCAATGATACTTTGTTTTGGAGAATCGGTACTTTGCTTAGGAGCAATGATGCTTTGTTTTGGACTCACGGGATCTTTATCGAGAACGACATCGGGTCTAATATGAACATCATGAACAACATATTGAATATCTTCTTGATGTGCAAAGGTTGTTTTCTTCTCTAAGAGAACATAATTCATTGAAGGAGATAAAATCTCAAGATCAAACATCCAATCGGGACCTTTTCCTTTCTCATTGTCTTGATCTTCTAAGAACTCAACATGAAGACAATCTTGAATCTTCTTAGTAACTACATTGTATACTCTAAAGCCTTTCTTGTTAGTGAAATATCCCAATAAGTAACCTTCTTGGACTTGCCATCAAACTTCACGATAACGTCTAAAATGAACATGTTTTTAGTAGCGTTATTGTCGGTTTAATGCATGATATTCGACTATATTTACTCATAAGCTGTTGCAAAAGTGCAAAGATGCGTGCGTTGTATGTATATGTAGTCGGTGTCGCGAATAATGAAGAAATGAAGTTTTATGCACATTTGGAAGATTCTAAAGAAGGAAGTTGAGATTGGAAGCTTGTGGACTCAATGATATGGGCGTAGTGATTTCTAAGCATCTACAACAAGGAAAGATCAAGTTTGGCTTTGAAATCATCAACGTAAGCAAAGAATGAGCGTAAAGGAGAAAGTCGACAAAAGTCAAAATAGCAAGAACCCGGCCGATCGGTCGCAACCCGCATGACGGATCCGGTTGGCGATTAATCAAAACAATAACCGATTCGGTCGGCAAAGAAACCGATCCGGTTTACGCTACTGATTACAAATCGCATTTATTGTTGCCTTAACTCCCATAATCATTGAGTCCGATCATTTCTTGATATTAACTTGGAAGAACGTTTTTGGGCGGTTAAGCAGAGCTTTGGCTATATAATGGACCTAGTACTTGTATACTAGGAGTGACACAACCAAAGAGTGTTGGTTACACCAAAACTAATACTACCCTTATTATCTCAACCCAAAAGCTTAGTATTCTTGGAAAACACCGGGGAGCAAGGAGGAACCATTCTTGTCCATTGTTTGATAGTTTGAAGTTGTGCGGTGATCCTAGGTGATTGGAGGCGTGGTTGCTACAATCCACGATTTCTAATTCTTGTAATCACAAAAGTTTAGGTATTCTATGAACTTTGTTAAAAATCTATTCTCTTGAATTGTTTGAATTACCTTGTTATGAATTGTGTTTAGATATGATTGTTTTCATGGAGTAGTTTGTGATATACTTGTGTGTTGGAATGTGATTAATCATAATAGTGTTCTCAAAATGTGATGCATGTATATATGATCTTGTTTAAATGAGTTTGTTGGAAAAATACTAGTCTTGGATTGATTTGTCAATAAAACATGTTTTAAGAAAAAGGACCGAAAGGATTTCTATTGTGTTTTATTCCAAAAGTGAAGTGACAAACTAGTATGGGATATGGTGATTGACAACCACCATGTTTTGCTTATTAAAACAAGACTAGGAACATTTTCATCACGAGGGTTGAAAGATTCGTAAGAACAAATTTAATGAGAACATGTTGCAAACAAATGGAACTTTATAGGATAATCATTGGGATAAGGACCGAAAGGATTACCTAAATGTTTTTGTTCTTAGAATGATTTTTACAAACAAATACCATGGTTGGGGAATCATTTGCTTATGATTTGTGCAGCATACTAAGAGTATACACCAAACCTTTATGAACACTATCTATGGTTGATTATAAGACTACACACAAGTATATATTTATATTCTTGATTCATATTTCGCCAGAACACTTATTTGAGGAAGCCTTGACAAGCTTTCTTGTTAGAAACTTTTTTATCAAATCGATTTCAAACAAAAATCCCTTGGGACGATCTCGACTTACCAAAACTTTGCTATTGCGGACGAGTATACTTGCTCGTATGTGTTAATAGGTTAGACGGTTAATTCATGATTATAAATTTTTAAAACTTGCACCAACCGAGCACATCAAGTTTTTGGCGCAGCTGCCGGGGATTTTTCTTTAATTTTCTTTGAAATTAGTAGTTTTGAAATATCTAAAAAAAAATTATTACAAACTAACCGATTCGGTTGGTTAGCCAACCGAATCCGGTTAGACATTCTGTGTGGATTTTTTTTCTGGTTCGATTTTAGTTGTCTATCTTTTTAGTTCATTGTGTTTTTGATTTCTAGAATAATTCTTGTGGTTTAATCATTTCCTAGATTTATTATTATTATTATTTTCATTTTCTTTACATTTGTCATTTATTAGTTAATCAAGTTTTAATTAATTTTAATTTTAATAGTTGATGGTAATGGTTAGGTAGTAATTTTATTTTCAGTTATAGTTTAATTTAATGATAGAATTTATTGGTAGTTTATTTAGTTTTAGTTTTGGTTTTAATGAGATTTAATATGTTATTTAATTATTTAGTTTATGAAGAGTTTTTGTTTAATTAACTGAGTTAGTACATCTTAATGATACTTAATTTGCATTAATAATAATTTTATAATATAAAAAAAATATATATATATATATACAAAATTTTGATCAAACCGATCGGTGTAACCCATAACTTTGATCCGGTTATTATTCTGTCTAACATTTTCAACCAACCGATTCGATCGGTGATCCAACGAATCCGGTTGAAGTTTCTGAGTTGATTTTTATCATTTTAGGTTTTGAGTTTTATTTGAATTTTTAATTTTGTTAGATGTCTTAGTTTGTTTTATTATATGTTTTATAGTTTGTTCTTGTTTTACTAACTTTAACGCTAATCATTCGGGTTTGTTTTGTTTTGCTTTGTTAAGTTGTCTAGTACCATGGATAGTTTGAGCGGAATCTCGGAATACCTTAGTACTTTGGATGAAATGTTCAAGGATACTAGGAAGTTCATTAGAAAAGATTGGAGGAATTTTGGAGGAAAGCAAGAAAAATTGGGAATGACACGGGTGATATGGAAGAAGTATGTGAAAACAAGGTTCAACTACCCAAAACAAAAGAGTCGTAGTGTTCACACAAGCACCGTCAACGATGTATGATTCACCGCTAATGAGATTTGGATGCATGGCGTGGAAGAGTAAGTGCTTGGGATGCCTGACTTAATATGGCTTATGGAGAATTATATCTTGGAAAAGGTTCTTGTGAAATCGGTCGTATGCGTATGGACTATGAAGCATATGGAAGAAAGATGGTCAAAAATCAAGGTCAATATTCATGGACATATTTTTGAGGCGATTTTGTTGTTTTAGAAGAAGGAAATCTTGGATGAACGATGTGTGTTTGGTGAGATTTTCTTGTCACGACCAAGTGTCAAGTAGATTTTGGTATGAGAAATGCGGATTAATATAAGCGAGTTGGAAGAAGGAAAAGGAGTCAACGAGATGCTAGTGGAAGTTTGTGCAAACATGGAAGAGAAAAGAGGTGGAAGTGGTTAAAATGGGAAAAGCAAACAGGAAGAAACCATCATCAAATAAACTAACCCCAACAACAACCTCCACCACCAAAAATGATTACACACCATCGTCACCTACCACTACTATCAAACCCTTAACCGACAGCAAAAAGAAGCTATTTTAGAAAATCTAGAACAAAAATTTCTAGAGCTCAATGAAAAAAGCCGGTTATAGAAGTTCTCCAAGATTATGTGCTTTACTGTAAGAAGTTGGATGCATTGATGCTAGCGAGGGCTAGGTTGGAAGATAAGAATCTCACGGATGAAGAGCGAGATCGAATTTTGTTTAAAGGCATGCCAAGGAAAGAAAAGGATCGGGTAATTTTGTGTTGCCGATCAAAGTAAATGGAACTACACGATTTATGCTTTAGGCGATCACGGGTCAGTGTTAATGTGATGCCGTATCTATTGTTCAAAACTTTGGGACTAAGTAATCCGCAACCTAATCATTCTAAGCTTACTATGGCGGATAACACTCAAGCAAAGGCAATGGGAGAAGTTAAGAATGTAAGAGTGCAAATTGGCTATCAACCGTATTTGTGATTTCCTTGTCTGGATATTCCGGTGGACAAGAGTTTCTGCTATATTGTTGGAGACCATTCTTACGAACTTGTGGAGCAATTATAGACATGGGAAGAGGCACCATGACTATTGACGATGGGATTCGAGGCAAACATACTACCCAAAACCAAGAGGACCAATTTTAGAATGTATGGAAGATTTGGAATGGATAGATGCAAATGATGATTTAACTTGTTTTGAAGTGGGACGTGATGTCACGGTAATCAATGTCTGGACCTTTAACTCCACCTTATTTCGATATAGAGGGCGAAATGGAACATGCATTTGCGATAAAGCTTTCTATAACCCATTCAAAAACATATTAGTTTACAAGAAGTTGACCGACTTTTTAGGATCTTTACGGTGCAACTTAAGAATTTGGGTGGAAACTTAGAAGGGTCGAGGACTTACAAGAGACAAACCGGAGATGGAGCATGGCATGTTAAGTTTGATATATTATGCCGGACGAGCAGATTTATGAGAAAATTCAAAACTTTTGAAACGTTCCGTGAGTTGACCGGAAAATTTCAAAGCGAGGATATTCTTAGACAAGAGTATTTTGAGGAATTTTGAGGAGAAGGCAAAGACCGTAATAACAAGCAATCATTTGCTTGAATGTCATAAACTATTTCTTTTGATTTGATGCATTAGGATTTTTTTTGTTTCTTATTTATTTTTTATTTTATGATTGAGGTAATTTGGTTTAATGCATTATGACTATGAGTTTTGAGTTGAAGTTTGGATTAGTTCATTAGTATGATGAGTTGAGTTTTTTAGATTGGATGATTGTTCAAAATTTCATATGGTGAATGAATGTTGTGTGAATCTTTAGCGAATTTTTGAGTAAAAATGTTGCTTGGAGGGTAAATGCCTAAGTAACATGTTAAGCATAAAAAGCAAAATTTGGCAAAAGCATACAAAGCAGTTGTGTCCTTGGTGAACCGGTTGCACCAAAGTATAAAAATTTCATTTTTCTAAAAACACACACACACTAATTTTCCAGGTGGTTTTGCAAAATTCATCCAAGAGAACAGATTGAAAGTTGTTTAAGTTGTAGGAAAACATCATGGCACCCAAACAAGTAAGCATTTACATTTAATTAACTCAATTAAGGTTTTATTAGAACATTTGATTCGAATTGAATATTAGGTCACCAATTTGGGGGTTTTTGTTATAATTCGAATTAAGTGGTAATATTTTAGAATTGAGTGGGTAATTGATATAGGAGTGCATTACAACAAGAGATTGATTGATTGATTCACCATGGAATGGATGTTAGATGATAAGATTTTTCGGAATTAGTTGGGTTGTGCTTATGAAAGAGATAAGTTGAAATTGGTGATTCATTTTGATGGATGATATGTTTTTAAGAGTGATGGATGCCACATTGTTAGAACTAATGATTTTAAAATATAGGATGAGTTCTAAGATGTTAGATGTTTGATGATTTGAAAGCGAGAGTAGAGTAATTCTAGGATGTGGGAATCATTGAGGATGATAGAATGCGATCTAAGAGTGGTTTGAGCGTTAGGAATTCGAGATTATGAGGATTCGAGGCAAATGCCTTATGCGGTCTGCACAACCGATTCGGTTGCGCATTGCAACCGACAGGTTGGTGTTGACAAATGAAACCGATTAATTTGGTGATCCAACGAATCGGTTGTGGTTTACAATGTGGATTTTTGTGAAATTTTGAAATGTATCTTAGAGGTTCTCTAACCTTCTGTTTGTTCTAACACTCTCATATGGTCTTATTTTGTGATTTCTCTGAGAATTATTGTAGGGAGCTCGAGTGGGAGGAAATTCCAATTAACCCGCTTGTTACAAAGTTTTGTGAAAGGAGCGAGAAGAAGAAGGTTAAGTATAGTGTGAAGCGGAGGCAAATGCTAATTTAAAATTCAAAAATCTCACCGACGGAGAGAAACATGCTTTTAGGAAAGATTGTCGAAGTTACAACATAGGACATGTTTGGTTCCAAGGGTGATTGATTGGGATTTATTTAACGAATGTGATTGTGAAGATGAGTTAAGAGGATGATCGAGCGTCTTATGTATATCCGAGGAGATGGAGATTCGTTCAATGATTTGTCATGGGAAAGAGCATTGATGTCAATGAAGAGGTCTATCGAGAATGGTGTATGGAATTCTTTTCAACCATGTATTTTGAAAGAAAGGTGGATGTTCGAATTTGATGACGGAGATTTGTGTTTGGTTTAGACTTTGTGGAAGAGATCATGCTTACGTTGCCGACTTTAGCGTAGCTCTTGGTTTGTATGAGCCACATGAGGTTAATCATCGATTATTTGAAACTCACTTTTCTAGACTTGGAGGTTTGAAAAGATTACCTAGTATTCCGCTTATTGGAATCAAGTGGGGATCCTACTTGTGCAAGGAGGAATGCTTCAACCATCGGGAATCCGTTAATGAGGATACTTCACAAGTTGATTGTGGCCGGGCCATTTAATAGATTTGGAAGCGAGGACAAATGTCGGGCTTGGACTTATGGATTATGAAGTTCTTGGAAGAAACTAAATGCGGTAATGCCATTTGGCGAGATAGCGAATATTTGTCTAGGAGAGCCAGGGAATCAAAACATGATAACATTTGTGGAGGACATTTTGTGACAAGATTGGCGAAGAATCTTGGGTATTATGTTGATGAGGAATTGGCTAAGTGTGAGGCCAAAGTATAGTGAAGCGTGGATTTGCGAAAGGTTTTGGTAATGCTTTGAGCAGGAGATTGGGAACCGTAGGGTTATGGGTTGAACCAAGATCACTGCTTAACCCACCACAACGACAGGGAATATACCAATGGAGAGCGTGCAAATGGAGTACGTCCATGGTTTTGATTCGAGGTTGGGGAGAGTGGAACCGACATCTAGATGAGATTCAATGTAGGTATGTGGAGAGATTCGATGATGTTAAGAAACAAGTACATCAATGATTATTCGATGCCTATCTTTCAACACATGGCTCGAGAAGCCAATTATGAGTTGCCACCTACAATCACCAAATGTTCCACCATATCCTTTTCCTTACACTTCTTATCACGGACCATATCCATATCCATATCACAGTGCATGCCGTTTCTGATCCAATACCCCGTATGGTCGATTACACGAGTTGGAGGATCATCATCGAGGAGTTGGAGTAAGAAAAAGAGGAGGTTCGATTCGAAATCATAGGCGAAAACTACGTGGCGAAAGTGATGATGATGAGTATGATGATGAAGAAGGAGAAGACATGAGCGAAGATGACGAGTGATTATGGATCATTCATTTCAAAAACAATGGTCATGATGTGTTTTTAAACAATTTCTATCTTTTGATCCATTTCTTTAGGATGTTTGGCGTACTTTGTTTGGTTTTATCTAGTTTTTAGTTGTTTTGTTTTGTTTTGTGCATTGCGTGTTGCAGTTTTTGTTTGCAGGATGGATGTGTGGGAAGCTTATTGATGGTCAAATGTTTGAGTTGGATAACTCATGAGCTTGCTAATGACCCAATGTGCATATTGCATATTGTATTCCGTGGTATCTTTTAACTATTTCTTTTCCCATTTTCTTTACTTTGAAGTTCATTTTCATTACATTGAGGACAATGCAAAACTTAAGTATGGGGAGGGAAGAAAATAGGAAAAATGATCACAGCGTTTTAATTTTTTTATAACTTTTGGATGCAAGTGATTAGAAGAAATTAGCCTTGATGGTTTAATGGTTTTCGTAGTTATTGATAATTAAAATACATAATTTGGGATTTCAATGGTAAAATAAGGTTTTGAAATTTTTTGGATTTGAACCAAATTATTGAAGTAATTCATTTGGATTCGATAGCATTTTCTAGCATGCATAATAGCCTTTTCCACATTTTTGTGAGGGTTTCTTTTATATAAAACAAATCTTTTGTTTTATATTTGCTCTGAAGTGTCTTAGGTGATTGTGTCGATTCTAGAACTTGTACTAGTTATGCATTACGGTTAAAATCACCTTCGAGTGATCTAAATATTTTCAAATGATAAGAGGCACCTTAGGAATAAACCAAATGGCCTTCCATTTTTACATCTAATGATATATTAGCTAACCACATTGGTTAGTTAACCACCCACATGGACCCATTTTGTTAGTGCTCATTTTTAGCGCTAGATACCCTTAGTACACCCTCTGAGCCATCCTTTTCGTTCTTTGATAAATCCAAAAAAATACAAAAATATTTTACACTTTTTAGCTTTAGCCAACCCTTATCAAGCCTATTGGTTTGTTGCTAGTTGTTAAGAATGATTGGATTGTTTTTGATGATTATGAGTTAGCCGCACTTTACCATTCGTGTGTGCCATTCCGACAAGAGCGAAGGATGCATACTTCTTATTTGTATTTTGTGGTGATGCTTATCTGAAGTGTGGGGGAGTTGTGATGTATGAAGAAGATTGAAAGCACTGATCTTTGATCCTCATCTTCATGTCATTATCTTCATCTCAGATAATCAAAATCACCACTCGAGATAATTCTTCAATTCATCACTAGTCCGGATCTTAATTCAACCTTCTTTCTTTGAAAACCGAACATCCAGCTTCGTTTTTCTTTTCCTCTTTAGCTTTTCTTCCTTTCACTTCAAATTCAAAAGCTTCATCTCAAAATCTTTAATGCCCGCAACATCTTTCTTATAAGCTTCTCTCTCAAAGATCATATAATCTCTTCATATCCACATAATTTAGCTTCGTAATCCTTTAAATCCTCTCGCTTTTTAGATATGCTCATTGCATTCTTTCTTTAGCTAAATTAGGTCTTCTTGACATGAATCTACGGTGTTGGAGACTCAGAAGGTTCAACAGCCAAGATCCAATCGCTTGCACTTTTGAGCTTTTTCTATCCAAAGCTTCGAGCTTCTTCGTTTTCTCATCTTTAGCATTTATCTCTCTTCTTGAACTTTTCTAGTCGCACTTCATTCCTTGCAACTTCAAATGCTCTAAGTTCCGCTAAAGTAAGCTTTTCTTAACTTCAACCAAAATACCTTTTCCTTGTCTTTGGATCAATTGCAGTTGATCGCTTTTTGGTTGTTCTTCTTGTGCTTCTAATAGTAACACCTCCTCTGGTTGTGATGATCAAGAATTGTAGCAACTAATTCATCATCACTGGTGAATGAATAGGTTTAAATCTAGCTTCCTCCCTTCCTCTATAACAGTTGTAGGACCACTTCTTCATCAAAATTCAAAACCTTGGAGTTATTGGTGTTACTTCCGGCCTAGATGAATCAAGATTGATGTTCAAGACCTTGATCATCACCTTGAACTTGCATGCACTTTGATGATCACCAAGACCTTTGAATTTGCACTTCTTCTGTTCCTCCAAACAATCTTTTCGCAGACTAACAAATTCTTTCTTCTTTGTAACATCTTCTCTGATTCTTTATCCTTCATAACATCTTCTTTCAAATTATCCTTTTCAATAACGCTTATTCTCCTCCTTAACCCATAAGTTGAAACCTTGAATATATGGTTTAACAAAATTTCTCAACCAAAGTAGTTACGCCAACTTCCTATTGTTTTAGCTTGACTCATCAGCCTTGTTCAACCTAGCTAGCCCTTGTCAAAGCATAGTTATCCATAGTTAATCCTTCACGAGGTATAGTAGGATCAAGACCTTGAGTGGTGAATGAGTCTCTCGAAAGTAACGCTGGAGATGGAGTAGGTGTCTCTCAATCTCTACTTGAACCTCGTGACCAAGAAACATCACCTTGTAACGATGCATTACCTTTACTAAGTAGTACCTGTGAAGCAAGACAAGCAAAGCTTTGATCAAGACGCACCTTCCGCTTTCTTCATCCTCACCACTGTCACGAATAGCTTGCAACAACTTCATGGATGTTGTTAATGGAATATTCCACCTCCCAACAAGTTACTTCTCAGCCATGAAAGAAGATTTTAGCTTGTTGCACAATAACAGTAGTAAAGTAGCAGGTAACATCACCAATTGTTTATTCAAGAAAACCTCAGATGAACCTCACATCAACCAAGTAGCCCCTGTATGATATATGAGAGAGCATTCCATCCAAAATAAGTCGTGAAAAGTTAAACACTGCTTGTAGCTAAACCAACCACCGCAGATGCAATATTTGAACCAAAGCGCTCCAAGAAGTACTTTTAGAACTTATGCAAATGAAGCAAGACATGAATCAAAAACTTCCATTGAGGACGAATAAGGCCTTCTTAAAAGTTTGTTCGGTTAAAGAACCTTCATAACCCAAATTACTTAAAAGTATCCCAAATCGCTTGCTTGTCAACCGAGTAGCCCCATCTTCATCACCAAATAATAAATCATCACGAATTGAGGCCTCGTAATCTTGATAGTCTTTCCAGAATCGAGGATCTAATATAATATTCATCCTCCTCCATATTATCTCTAGCATTAGCCCAAAATCTTGAATCCATAGTTCAATTATATCCGCCAACTAAAAGAGCATAACTAATAGGCGACCAAGAAGATAATCAATGATATCATAAAACGCCACATTTGCCTCACTCTTATCCAAATTAGCCACCATATTGTGCTTTCAAATGGATTCCCATTGTTGAAAGAGTGAGCACAATAGAAAGATTGTATCGAATAATAAAGAGATGGTAATTGGAAGATAAGTATGGAAAGATGTGAAGCATTTTATTTATGTTTAGATTTGAAAATCACACCTAAATAACAAAGTTACTTATTACCAATTACCTTCAATATTGCTTGGAACAAGATTTAATACCTACAAACAAGATTTTCCACATAAGCAAGATTTCTGCAAAAGATTTCCCAAGCGATTTCCCAAGCAAGATTTCTCCCTGCCAAGACTTTCAGAAACACAGATATATCCGATAGTCCTCCCTTAAACATAGCTTAGTAGTTAATCATTCCAATGCTCACGACCGTGATTGAATCGTGACACATCAAAACCTTTGGTGAGCTTATCATCCGTGTGAACTTTAACCACATTAATGAGCCTATGCTCATAACAATTCCGATAAAGTGATGTCTAATCAATATGCTTTGTCTTGAATGATACATGTGATTCTTCACAATACAAATAGTACTCTCATTATCAATATTGATTGTTGAACCCATAATCCAAGAGTTGATTCTCATCCACAAAACTTGACCACAACAACTTGCAATACCATATTCAAACTTCGAGATGATGTTGTCAAGAATTGTTCCGCTTCTTGCATTGCCATGAAACTAACCTTCTTCCAAGATATTGGCATCCACCAACAGGATCTTCTATCATAGTTATTCCGTATAGTCATCCGTCTCACCAAAAGGTGACTTTAGATACCACAACCCCAACTTAGGTTGTTGTTTCAAATAACAATATTCTCTTGACAAGATTCGTGTGATCTTAGGTGAAACTTGATATCTCAGCACATAAACAAATCGCAAACATGATATCGTGCCTTGATGCAAGAAGATACATAAGAGAGCCAATCATAGATCTCAGATAACTTGATTTGTTGATAGATTTAATCGTGTAGTAATAGCCTTCATATCATCAAATTAAATTTTAAGTATGTCTCCAACATACTTGTCTTGACTAATAAAATCCCTTCCTTGACCGCTTAACCTCAAGTCCTAAAAAGAATTCTCCCATTGAACTCATTTGAAATTCCTTCGCATCACCGCTCAAATTCTTAACCATGGACTGTTTGGTAGCCCTAAAGATAATATCATCAACATACACTTGTACTAACATGATATCCTTCTTGTCTCTCTTGATAAACAAAGTCTTGTCTATGGCCCTCTCATCCATGTTGTAATAAGAATGTAGAGCCTCTCATACCAAGCTCTAGGTGCCCGATAGACCATATAAAGCCTTCACCACCTTATAAACTTTGTTAGATGCTTAGGATCTTCAAAACTGAGGTTGTTTCACATACACCTCTTCCGTAATAGGAATAAACCAAATGGCCTTCCATTTTACATCTAATGATATATTAGCTAACCACACTGGTTAGTTAACCACCCACATGGACCCATTTTGTTAGTGCTCATTTTTAGCGCTAGATACCCTTAGTACACCCTCCGAGCCATCCTTTTCGCTCTTTGATAAATCCAAAAAATACAAAAATATTTTACACTTTTAGCTTTAGCCAACCCTTATCAAGCCTATTGGTTTGTTGCTAGTTGTTAAGAATGATTGGATTGTTTTGATGATTATGAGTTAGCCGCACTTTACCATTCTGTGTGCCATTCCGACAAAGACCTAAGGATGCATACTTTTATTTGTATTTTTGTGGTGATGCTTATACGGTGTGGGGAGTTGTGATGTATGAAGAAGGATAAGTTTGTTAAAAAATATATATATATATATATATATATATATATATATATATATATATATATATATATATATATATATATATATATATATATATATATATATATATATATATATATATATATATATATATATTATTTTATAGCCGGTGAGCTATATGAGGGATATTGATTAGCCATGAGCTAAATTGAGTTATACATATTTGCGGAGAATCGATATGTGAAGAGGAGTAATAATCATTTTTTCGGGATCGTGGTTTGTATGATGACTAGCAACATGGAGGTTTGGACTTGATTTTATTTTTATTTTAAAACCAATTTCATAAACTATCCCATGCCTTATCCATACCTATTATGAACCCTTAGCTTAACGTTATAACCCGAATAAAAGACCTCTTTGATGAATTTATTTTCTTTGTTTTGATACTTGTACAAGCTTATGGTAAAAAGCATTGATCATGACTAGGCATTGAGTGATTTACATATACCCACCAATATATGAGTGTTGAGTGAAATCTTAAAGCCATTCGTGAGGTATCCTAGTTATGTTATCTAAAGTGTTTGGTTCATTTTTAGAAGATTTTCACATATTATAAGCAAACTAATAATTATCTTTATTGATAATTGTTACATTTTTCTGGAACCATGGTGTTATGGACCATTGAAATCAATCTTTGTAAATGTTAGACCTACTCGAGGGCGAGTAGAGCTTAAGTGTGGGGGAATTTGATAACGTCTAAAATGAACATGTTTTTAGTAGCGTTATTGTCGGTTTGTGCATGATATTCGACTATATTTACTCATAATGTTGCAAAAGTGCAAAGATGCGTGTGTGTATGTATATGTAGTCGTGTCGCGAATAATGAAGAAATGAAGTTTTATGCACATTTGGAAGATTCTAAAAGAAGGAAGTTGAGATTGGAAGCTTGTGGACTCAATGATATGGAAGCGTAGTGATTTCTAAGCATCTGACAAAGGGAAAGATCAAGTTTGGCTTTGGAAATCATCAACGTAAGCAAAGAATGAAGCGTAAAGGAGAAAGTCGGTAAAAGTCAAAATAGCAAGAACCCGGCCGATCGGTCGCAACCCGCAACCGGATCCGGTGGGCGATTAATCAAAACAATAACCGATTCGGTCGGCAAAGAAACCGATCCGGTTTACGCACTGCAGATTACAAAATCGCATTTATTGTTGCCTTAACTCCCCATAATCATTGGAGTCCGATCATTTCTTGATATTAACTTGGAGAGAACGTTTTTTGGGCAGTTAAGCAAGAGCTTTGGCTATATAATGGACCTAGTACTTGTATACTAGGAGTGACACAACCAAAGAGTGTTAGTTTACACCAAAACTAATACTACCCTTATTATTTCAACCCAAAAGCTTAGTATTTACTGGAAAACGCCCAGGAGCAAGGAGGGAACCATTCTTGTCCATTGTTTCGGTAGTTTGAAGTTGTGCGGTGATCCTAGGTGATTGGAGGCGCGTGGTTGCTACAATCCACGATTTCTAATTCTTGTAATCACAAAAGTTTAGGTATTCTATGAACTTTGTTATGGAAATCTATTCTCTTGAATTGTTTGAATTACCTTGTTATGAATTGTGTTTAGATATGATTGTTTTCATGGAGTAGTTTGTGATATACTTGTGTGTTGGAATGTGATTAATCATAATAGTGTTCTCAAATGTGATGCATGTATATATGATCTTGTTTAAATGAGTTTGTTGGAAAAATACTAGTCTTGAATTGATTTGTCAATAAAACTTGTTTTAAGAAAAAAGGACCAAAGGATTTCTCTTGTGTTTTATTCCAAAAGTGAAGTGACAAACTAGTATGGGATATGGTGATTGACAACCACCATGTTTTGCTTATTAAAACAAGACTAGGAACATTTTCATCACGAAGGGTCGAAAGATTCGTAAGAACAAATTTAATGAGAACATGTTGCAAACAAATGGAACTTTTATAGGATAATCATTGGGATAAGGACCGAAAGGATTACCTAAATGTTTTGTTCTTAGAATGATTTTTACAAACAAATACCATGGTTGGGGAATCATTTGCTTATGATTTGTGCATCATACTAAGAGTATACACCAAACCTTTATGAACACTATCTATGGTTGATTATAAGACTACACATAAGTATATATTTATATTCTTGATTCATATTTCGCCAGAACACTTATTTGAGGAAGCCTTGACAAGCTTTCTTGTTAGAAACTTTTTTATCAAATCGATTTCAAACAAAAAATCCCTTGGGACGATCTCGACTTACCAAAACTTTGCTATTGCGGACGAGTATACTTGCTCGTATGTGTTAATAGGTTAGACGGTTAATTCGTGATTATAAATTTTTAAAACTTGCACCAACCGAGCTCATCACTTCCCCAGATTATCAATGGTGTTCAAAATAGTAAGAGGGCATCCAAAAGGCTTCATAAAACGAATGTTGGGTTTATTGCCCATCGACAATTCATAAGGTGTCTTCATCGTGGTTTGGTGACAGAGACCTCATTAAGTACATAGCATGCGATGCTTACGACACGCCCAAAATTGAATAGGGAGATGGGAATCGCTAACATTGTCCTTGCGGCTTCAATCAAGGTCCTATTCTTCCTCTGCAACACCATTTTCTTGTGGTGTTCTAGCAATACTAAACTCCCTCTTTATGCCTTTATTTGCACAAAAGTCATCCATAGGCTTGTTCTTGAATTGGTTCCATTGTCACATCTAATACCTCTAACCTTGAGTCTTAATTGGTTTTCAAGTGCTATTATAAGAGTTTGAATAGCATCAAAGGTATCATCTTTAAAGCCCAAAAGAAAACCAATGAATCTACTACAATCATCAGTAACAACCAGACAGTACTTCTTCTTATTTAAACTTGCCACAGAGACAGGTCCAAATAAATCCATATGTAATAGCTCCAATGGTTCTCTAATAGTTCTTTCCTCAAGCTTCTTACAGGAAGCTTTATGTTGTTTACCCTTCTTGCATGCCAAACATGATTGATCATTCTTGTAAGTCTTTGAAGGTAAACCTCTAACTAAATTGCATTTGACCAGTTTGTTGATGTTCTTGAAATTAACATGGCCCAATCTTCTATGCCATTGATGTGCCTTTTCAGATGTTGCTTTAGCCACCAAACATGTGGCTCTTCCATAAGAATGTAGACTCTTCATGTCTAAACTATACACATCATTTGTCCTTGGTACTCGAGTACTACCAAGTCATCATCAACAGTTTGAAGTCGAAGAAAGGATAAGACATTCGTGTCGATGAATAACACGGGATGCTTTTTATCACAAATTTGAGAGGCCGACAACAAGTTGAACTTTAGCTCCTTCACATATCGACATTCTCAAAATCAATTCTTCCAACTTTAATTGTTCCTTTCCGGTAATTCTTCCTCCATTGGGATCATTCCCAAATGCAACTTTTCCTCCACTAATATTTCTAAAATCAGACAGGATCTCTTTATCGCATGTCATACTTCCAGAGCAACCACTATCCACAATAAGATGATATTTAAGCTCCTCTTCTGGGTTGCCCTGCACACAAAGAAAAGAGTTAGAAACTTTTAGGAACCCAAGCCATTACTAACTTGTGTTCCCCTTGTGGAGTTACAAACTCAAATTCTTTGAGAATGTAATTCCCACTATCTTTCAAATGATGATCCAAAATTATCTTTTGATTTTTAGCATGTGGATTTTCAAAACTTTCTGGTTTTTCAACATAAATCTCTTTCACCAGATTTTTAGCATTTTCTTGTATAACACAAACATCTGATTCACTTTTTGTTGAACGTACTGTTTGTCCCTCAGCAGTACTTTTCCTTTTTACCCATTCAGTTTTAACAGTGGTTCCTGTGATCTAGATCCCTATAAGAATTGTGATACCTTCTAGATTGATAGTGAGATCTCCTAGAATTCCTATTCCAGCGGTGTTATCGATTACCTTGTTTACGAGCGTTACTTTGAAAAGTCTTGAGAGATCAAGAAGATCTACTCGATGTGGGTATCTATGATCCGTGTGAATTTTCCGTGATTAACCCTATTTGAATTAGTCCAAACTGGTTTGTGCTCTCTAGGTTTCGATTTGTAGAATTATTCCTTGAAACTTGCTTAGATATTACAGTGTTTGTCACAATCTTTGATTAAGTGAGTAGGACTATAACACACAAAACACGGTTTTGACCCATATGACCAAAGTGATTTCTTCTATGTCTATGCCCAAAATTATTTTGCCTTCTTGATGGTGATAAAATCTGTTTTGACCAAAATTATCCCAAAAGGTTTAGCGATCTTGTTTTGAAAAGGTTTTGCGAAGGTCTTGCTTGTTGAGCGATACTTTGGTTTAAAGGTTACGCTTGATTTTGAACGATATTTTCAGCAGTTTCTTTGGGTTTCTCAGACCTAGATTGAGCAACAAGCTTCTTCCTAAACTCTAGACTATCTACACTATAACGAGAAACATCAGGCCTAGAGGGTTGATGATTAATGGGATGAGGAACAGCATGATAACCATTGTTTTTCTTATATTCAGGAGGTGGTTTACTTATTGATCCCTAATTACTAGATGTATCTACATAGTTAATGAGTTCATCATCACTAGTGGTTATGTCCTCAAAAACACCATCATCCTGATCACTAGTTTGGTTTTCATCTATGTTACTAAAATCCATTCCAAATCCTAAGCCTGTTCTAATATAAGCCCTTCTCTGTTTTTCAACATAAGCAACATGGGATAAGCGGACTCTCCTCAAGCGAAAACTTAGCTAACAAATCATCTATTTCCTTAGTTAATTTCTCAATTTCAAATTTTACGCTTTAGTTTCCATTCACTAAGTTTTAACTGGTAATCCTTGTTCATACTTTTCACCAAGCCATTTCATTATTTTCATGTGTTATGATTTTAGCTTCCATAGACTCTAAAGTGATTTGATAACCTGCTACCTCGGACCTAGCCCTAATACAATTATCTCTTTCAATCACATAAGCTGTTAAGTAATTTTGATAAAACTCATAACGGTTTGAGCATACCTCGAGATAGGATCTTGAGTTGGTGAAGTACCCACCATAGCAAGAAGAACAGATCATCTTCACTTTCTTTGCTCCAATCAAATCCTCCAAAGCCATCATAAGATTCCAAAGCGGCATGTTGATTCTTCATCAAAAGCGATGCTCCGGTCCAATGCTTCCACCGTGTCTTCAATGCATCTTCCATCGCTACCATACAAGAAGTCACCGGTTCATCATCAAATTCTTCACTCCACCAACTTCGATAACTTCTCTTGAGCAACCAAAGCCTTTGTTTCGATTATTGGTATTTCTTTGAGCTCAAGTTTAGGCTTCTCGGATGTTACTGCTGCTGATACTTAGCAAACCCACACCCTTACAAAGTGACCGATCTTTTGACAATTGAAGCATTCAATTTTAGATTTGTCAAAAGTTATTCCTTGTTTTGGTTTGAAATCAATACTTTTGCCTGCCTTCTTCATGTACTTTTGATCCTTGCGGTGATCAAAGCAACTTGCCACGATATCAATTTCTTCAAGTGCATCTTCTTCAACTGTGCTAGATCCTCTTCATAAGTGACGGTAAGCTTGCTTGTTGTGCAAAGAAGGAGCACACAACTTCATCTCGAGTGCAAAGTGGTAGATGGTGGGGCTGCAGAGCATATGATGGGGATTGTAAACAATGATGCTTTGAGAAGCAAGATTTGAGGAGAAGCGGTACTTTTGGAATCTTGCTCTTCTTTCGAGATGATAGAAAAGCAATCTTGTGAAATTTGGAATTGGGTTGACCACTCATCTCATGTTCATACACCTTGATTGATGATAGAGATCATCAAAGTCCATAACTTCAATCCTTGTTGTCCTCGATCATAGTAGCAATCACATGCCATGTAGATGGCAAACTCTTAGAAACTTCAAATTAGCATCCTCAATGATACTTCACCTTGTATAACTCCAACATGTTGAGGAGATTCAAACCTATCATATGCGACATCAAGACTCTCTCTTTCTCCCTCTGTGAAAGTTTCAAGCCGTTGTTTCAAAGAAGTTTACATGCATCTTCTTAGAGGCTTCATTCCTCCAATCTGGTCTTGAGAGCAGCCCAGTCTGCTTAGCATCTTTAGCATCATGAAACTTGAGAAGATGACCATCCGGAATGGCGGAGACAAGAGAATGTTTAGTGCCTTCTTTTGATTCCTTATGGTTCTTCTTGGTAAGGCGCCTTTGGTGCTATAGGTTGTCCAGGAACATGAGCAGTTGGAACAACTTCATTCCATTCACAATTACATTCCACATAGCATGGTCTCAGTAATGGCAATATCTTGCCTCATCTTCATGCACCGAGATCATATTCTCCTTCTTGATTATTGGAATTACGAGTGAGGTGATTGAGGGTGGTGGAGCGACTTGATCGACATCTTGAATATAGTTGAAGTAGGGTTTTCCTAGTCGGAGTTTCCACACAAGCTCGATACCACTTGTTGGATTGATATACTTTAATCAAACTAACTTAACTAGCTTGTTAAGGTTTAATAACCTCGGATAAATCCTAAGTTATTAACAAAGAAACACCGAGCAATATTTATCAAGTACGGAATTTACTTAACAAAGCTAAGAAGAAAAATTTATTATAAACTCTAAATCGCTTATTATGCGGATACTCTAATACAACTCTAAGATAATCGAACTTTTCTCTAAAACACTAATTCGTAAACTCTAAAACTCTTTTTACGAAATCGTGCCTCTAATGCCAATCTAGGAGTCCTTTTATAGGCTCAAGGATATCCTAGTCGGTTTACAATTTATAACCTTGTACGACAAGTAATCTAAACATGGAATACAATTCTTTCCATAAACGAATATAACAGTTCTTTTGTTCTAGCAGTGCTTTGACTTCATCTTGCGATACTTTGACTTTGTCTTTAGCGATTACTTTGACTATTTGACTTCTTCCGATGCTACGACTACGGTACTTTCATATCTTGATGCTTTAATATCTTGACACTTTCATATCCCAACACCTGTTGTCATCTGACTATATGTTATCGTAGTGTTATGTGACCCCCTTTGATTTGTCTGGTGACCATGCAAGTGTGTAATCGATTGTTTTGTCTATTTATCATGTATACTTCGTTCAGTTGATCTCGTGGTCTATGACTATCCGTTAGTATCCTTATCTGCTTATTGTTGACCTGCCATGTCTACATTTCTGCTTATGCTACTGTTTAATTGGGTAATTAGTTCAACTTATGTTGTCTGGTTTGTTAACTTGTTAGTTGCCCTGCTATGTCCTTAATCCATTCAATTATAACGTTCATGATGTATTACTACTTGTTATGTGTGGCTACCATATTTTGACTGCTGATAGTATTTATGCGTTTATGATGCTTGTTACGTTATTAACTGTGGGTTACTTGACTTGTGTGATTGCCATGCTCACTTTCTAATTAGTTGCTTCCGCTAGCTTTTAGATTTCCATTGGGCTGATATGTTGTCTGATTTCCTGATTACTTGTATGCCTGGTTTGTATGTGCTTATATATATGTCATCGATGCTTTGCTTTGCTTCGTTCTCCTTGTTATTTGTTCTTTACGGATATCTCAGATAATTGTGTTGCGCAGATCCTCATTGACTCATTGTTTCTTTTCGTTGCGACTTTGTTATCGATTTCCTTTGTTTCATTTTTTTTGTACCTCTGATTTTGTTTAGTTTTCGTTTGTTATATCTGTTCACTGGGCTTTTTAAGCTCAGCCGCATTTCTTTTCTTGTGGCAGGTTTTAGTTTGGAAGATGGGCTTTGATGGGCTGAGAGTTGGATTGTCTGAGTGGACCGACCCTAGTTACCTATTTCTTTGGGACTTATTTTGAAGAACCATTGTTTTGATTTTCATTTCATTTTGATATTTTGGATTTTGTAATTTTCTTTGTAAGTCATTTATTTATATGGCTTAGTAATTTATTTTATAAGGCTTCCGCTTGTAAAATTTTATTTGTATGTTCTGATATGACACCATAATGTGACATTTCTACCCTTGCCGGGTTGGGGTGTTACAATTATGGTATCAGAGCCATGTTTCGTCTTGTTAATCTTAGGATTGACCTGTGAGGACTGGGTAGACATTAGGCTTCCGTCTGTTCTGATCTCTTTCGATTCTTTTTATTGTCTTTCAGATTTGACTTCGATATTCTTTTGTCTTCACTGATTTGGCCTTCTTCCCTTCGCATTTGACTTTGCTATTTTAATTTCGCACCTCCGTTAGTCAATCGTTATATGGAGATTACTCGTAGAGCCAAAGATGATGGTGCCGACCCTGCATTGCTGCAACAATTTCTTGAGAGGTTCGTGAAATAGAAGCCGCACCCGATCGTGATGTTGCTGGAGACTTCAAGATGCTACTGAAGGGAGCTGGACGGATCAACCAAAGGCGCAAATACGGAGACAAGATTTAACTGGTGGCTTAGAAGGTTCATCTACTTCCTATGATTGGGCACGACTCGTGTTACTCCAATTTGTTTGTCACACTTTTTGAGACGGTTTGATAATTTGATATACGATTTGATTGGTATTGCTTTTCGTTGATTTGTTCAGAACTTGATTTGAATCGTGAAGTTTTATCATTTAGCATTTTGGTGATATATCAGTTTTGTTTTTGGATCGTCATTAGCGAGTCATGAGGAACCGTTTCGAGCAGGTTGGTGGCCTTCCTTCTTTTGTGGTATGGTAAGTTGGTTTGATGTTTTATGCTACTTGTATCTGGTTATGTGGGTTGTCATGACCTAAGGCAGAATATGATGGCAATAAGGACTTGTTATGTGATGCAAGTATTATGACGCCTGATCAACGTGATAATACCGAGATCATATAATCTGAACTTATTGAAATCATATGACATGTTGGGAAATGCCTGGGGTTGGTACGTGAATGGACTAGGACTTATATCCGTTATTTGGCACTCCTCACGTTCGTTTGGAATTCTGTACCTCTTTGCGAGATTCTCACCGACATCTATTACGTATAAGATTTGTACGCTTTGGAATCGATATCGTTATGATCTATATGAGACTATGGATTGCTACATCTGCCTTAAACTCGTTCGTCTCTCTGTACCCCTGCGACTTCAATTTTCGAGGACGAAAATTTTCTTTTAGAGGGGAAGAGTTGTAGAACCCAAAAAATCGTAAACGTATTAATGACCATTTTGCCCCTCAGCTTAGTAATTTAAGAACCCGTAGAATACGTCAATCTCGTTAAATGTGTTTATCATTTATCTCATGAATAAATTACGCAAGACAATGATAAATAAATCACACTTATGTCTACACTATAAAATCACACATTATGATATTACTTGAACTAATTTATGTATAAATTGACTAATACATTTAAACTAAATACTATAACTAACATTTAAGTAAAAATGATAACTTAAATAAAAGTTGATTTGGTCATTAAAATCTTTCCTCTAAACTTCGGTCCAAGACTAAACGCCTATACCCCAAATCTCGTCCCTTTTATTTTCCCTAACCATCTCATTGATAACTTACCTATTTAAAAATAAAATCACTAAAACCCTATTCCTCTACACCCAAAAGTGACGGCCACGACATGTTTTGCTCCATTCCATTCAAATTCAAAACAAAAAGAAGAAGTTGTGATCGTGTGTGGTGGGTTCGAGGTGTTTGTGATCGTGTTGGTTAGAGGAAGAAGCTGAGTCGTGGGTCTTTCTTTTCTGTCGTGGGGTTCTAGGGCAAGAAGGGAGCCTCGGTTGTGAGTTCCATATTCTGTCATGGGTATTACAAGCCAAGGAGAGGCTTAGTCGTGATCTTGATTCTTGTTCTCTTGTTTTCTCTCGGTCTCGTTAGACAACAGGTAATACAAATTCTTTTCGTTCTCTTCTAGTCGACACTTGCATAAATATATAACCTAAAGTAATCTTAAGTGGCAATATGTTATTCTTATGGGTATTTAATGGGGATGGCTATCTAGTTAAACTGTTAAGCATTGAAAAGAAGAAAACCTCACATGAAATCATAACGCCTATTATAACTATTTTGTCGTCGCGGTTACCAGCTCCTTTTCGACTTACGCACATGTGAGGTGATGAAAATGTTTTAGTTCATAAACGTATGTGATTGTGTGTGTGTCTCGACATGGTGTGGCTGCGTGTGAGTTTTGGGTGGGTCAATACCAGCTAAAGTTAAAACATACGAAATAACAAGAGGAGTACATGCTTATTAACGTGAATAAGGCTTGAACATGTGTAGCATTATGTGATCTGTTTTGGCTCATTAAATAATGTTTGTGTATGTATCGTGCGTGTGTCGACATAAGGCTGTGTGTCGTGTTGTATGTTTCATCTTAGAGTCGAGTACGGTTGTTGGAGATTAGAGATTGGTGTGTGTTTTCAAAAATATTTGGCTCGTTAAAATGGCGTGTGTATACATCAAGATTATAAATCATGTACTATTTTCTTTATTTCATGGATGCGTGAGTAAATAAGGAGTATCAAATGAATATGGGTTATACTTGGACTTGTAAGAGTATGTTTGAAGGTAATCGCTGGAAAAACGGTGGAGTCATTTTGTATTTTGAAAGCGTATCGGGATATATGAGTCGGGGGTTAATCGTACTGCGTGTTTACTTAGTCATAAATGTTAGTCATTTGAACCGCGAGTGGGCTTAAAAGTGGAACAATCATACATGTGAAATCATATGTCCTTCCATTTCATTTAACGTGCATGAGAATTTTGAGCAAGTACATGAGAATTTTGACAAATACAATAAGTCTTTTAAGCTTAATTACACTTGTAACCCTACACTTTGAGATATTTAGCATGTAAACCCTATACTTTGAATCATGATCAAATAAAACACTAAAATAGGGTAATTGTCATGATAAACCTTTAAGTTTACCATTTATTATTTGTAACCCCTAAATTTGGCTAATTAATGATTATTACCCTAAAGTATTTAATTTGGTCCATTACAAAAAATGAGAATACGGTTAATAACTCTAAAAATATTAATACGATTCATATAACCAATAAATCCGTTATGATTTAAATGAGCTAATAAGTATTGTACGAACCGTAATCCGTGTAGATTCGTTGAAGAAGGCGTGACGTTATTTCTTTTGCCTTCCTTCCATTTGCTCTCATTTCATTTGCTAAGGTACATATATTCTATCCCTTTTCAGTAGGGGTTTCTTATGACTTTCTAGTCCTTCGAATTTGTTTCGCCTTTGATACTTCATTGATATGATACCTTTGCTATTGACCCTCTAATATTGAACCTTTGATATTGAACCATTATTGAACCTTATTGTGCAAATATTACGATATTTAATCTATGAAGGTAACATGGCCGTGTCTCGTTTGTTTTGATTGATGACAAACAAATGTAACTTGTAATACATAACGTAAAATGTACAAGTTACTTGTAATTACATTTGTCTCAACATACATTCAACACCTCTCGATGTCTCAAGTCCTCGTATGTTACAACACGAGTTCGTACATGTTTGTTATGTGGCATTATGATCAAACCCATTAACAAATCATTTAGAATGTTTAAAATACGTTTAGAGTCACTAAGTATTTTAATAGGTTAACCATTCTATTTCGAACCTCATTTTACATTTTGCATTCACAAGTATTTTATACAAATACATCTTTTGTAAAATGTCTAACAAATATATACTTTTATTTGTACAAGTAAACTAACTATAATATTCATACAAGTACTAAAGTTTACTTACACTTGACAAAATATATATTATTTTGACAAGCACCTAACTAGATATTTTATTTTATAAAAGGCAATTAGACTTTTATAAACTAGTTACATAATACATTTTACAAGTTTATTTTCATGAACATTTTAATCTAAATGAAAATACAATTTTACATCACTTCATGCATCATCATATCTTTAGAAGATTTGGTCAATATTTGGTTAGATTTGCAAGATCTTGAAAGATATTCTAAGATATCAAATCTAATAAAGTATTATTTTTTAGATTACATTTTTGGCTATAAATAGAGCCCATTGTCTTCTCATTTCAATCATCCCTTCCAACACACATTCTTTCTATCTTTCTTTCATCTTTTAGATCTATAGATAACCATGTAGTAATATACATTAATCACCCTCATCATCACATGATCATAATGCTTCTAACATTCATCTTTGTTGTAAGCATACTTTACATTTTGATCAACCAAGAAAAGCTTGGAGATCTAGCCATCCTCATTCACCAAAGCATATCAACATATGAAGATTCAAGATCTCTTGATATCCTCATTGATTGAAGACTTCTTATTTAAGAAGATCATTTAGATTAGTCATTCATATCCATTAGACATTTATGTCATGGATCATCATTGTAAACATTATTGCATCATCACAACACTTTCACCAAACTAGATTAGATGGTTTATGTGTTTGTACCATAAAACACAAGGTTTGTTATGTTGGGCCATAAAACATAGTGGGAGTGGTTGTACCCTTGAAAAGAACTCGACATCTAGCTTAGTGTCGGAAATATTGTATAGGCGACGTTAGGTTGGTTCTACCTCGAACTAGAACCCGTATTTAGCTTTGTACGGAAAAATGTAGCGACGATTGTAAGGTTTTCTCCGCGAGAAGGGAGCTTGTTGATTTAGTGAAGTAACTCTCGAGTTGGGTACTCGGGGAGTGGAGTAGGGCGGAGAGGAGATCCGTGACCGAACCACTATAAATCCTCGTGTTCGGTTTGCACTTTCCTTTCTTTATCTCTTTACTTTTATAATTGCTTGTGATGTGGTTTGATGTTTATGCTTGTGTGACAACTTGGTTTACTATGCTTTTTATTAGTCACAAACAATAATTGGTACTTTCATATTATAACAAGTTTCATAAACGATTTGATACAAAAGATCTAACGTTTTTAAACGGTAACGTATTCACCCCCCTCTACGTTTTCACAATTGGTACCAGAGCCTCGTAGCTCTTATTTTCAAAACAAATGGTTTTTAAAATGGAGCACGATCCATGTATCAAATTACCATTGAAGCGAAATATAATATGAAAAATGTTTTGCTAATTATACTTATAAATTTTGTTGTTAAATGTTTAGATAAGTCATATTAGTAAAAATAATAAACAAAATATGTGTGTTATATTTTTTCTATCAAATCTAGTAAGTCCTACACTTTTCGCTATGAGTAAGTACATTTTCAACATTCTGTGAAGGCCACGGATTGGGCGGAACCAAATAAAGGGTTCCTTCCTTGTAAATTTTGGTTCCTTGGTCTGCACAGACTGTGATTTTTGGCCAACTTAAAAATTCATAACTTATTAACCGTAAGTCCGTAGGAGTCGAGCCACCTATCATTTTAAAGGGAATTGAGTCTACTTTCATTTAAAACTACTCTCATGACCTGAGTCTAATTTTAAATAAGTGAAATAGACCAAATACTACAAGTATGTCCAAGATATTAAGTTTCGCTTTAACATAAAAACTCAAAATTTTGAGTCAAGCAATTTAAGATGGTATTCTTAGAACATTGATATAATTTATTTTGAAACTAAATAATTATGTAATATGTTTAAAGAAAACTAATCAAGCTTGGTAACATCATCACATTTAAACGATAAATGACGAAAAGTGTTTTTCTTGTTATGCTATGCTAAATGACCACTTGTTTATGTTGTTTGCATATATGTTGCTTGCTTATTTTCAAATTGTTGTTTACACTTGTTTGTTTGCATAATATAAGTGTCAATCTTGCCATGTTATTTATTCGCTTGTTTGTGATTTCTTGTTTATGCACAATAGGACATTTGCTAGATTTTGTGCACTTAGTTGGAAAATTGTTTTACCATCACTTATAGACTTAGATCACTTCCTTTGCATAGGTTATACTAACATCTCGCATAACTTATGAAATGTCATGACTCGCTTAGCAATGAGTACTAAGTAAATTAGTCAAGTACTTTGAAAAATGGAGGTTTTAAGAGAGTGTTTGGTACAAGGACAAAAACAATGTTGTATGATGTAATTTATTTGTTTTTACTTTGTAGGATGATAATATGACTTAAAACAATGTTGTATGCTAACCGGTTTATGCAGGTGGATAGCACAAGTGTGTTATCAAATTTTACCCATTTTCACTTTTATGTGAAAATCGTTAGCCCTTGGTCAAAGTCTATGCTCCACTATGTTTGTATATGTGTTATCGACTTTTCCTAACTAGAAGTAATTAATGTCACATGTTTTAAGCAAAATTTCGGTTTGAAAACTCCCGACACCTAAAAATGGGTCTGTGAACTTTTACGGTGTCCACGGATCGACGGCACCAAAATGTTGGTACCGTCTGTTATGCATTTTGGTACCGCCATACACATGCAGACGGACCAGCGGCACCAATTTAAGGGTTCCTTTGTGTAAAGAAATGGTGCCGTGGATCCTACAGGTAAGTTGTTGAATTTTACTAAATCCCGCAATCTAATTTACCAAATCTCGTTTCTAGGATACTTGTTAATGCATATCTTTCATATCTCACTCAACACATCCTCAATGGATTAACTTAGGATGTTTGACATGATCTTAGACACTTCCATCTCATTAGAAACTACCATCTTTGTATGGATTAACATCAAATAAAACACATCTCCGTGAATCCTTAGCTCCATAAATCGACACATTTAGGATGGTCATTTTCACACCTACAACTATTACTTTTCCTTAAGCTTAGCATTTCTTTAAGCAAAGTCAAAATGACTAAATCCTCAACCTCAAATAAACCACTAGGATTAGCATTCGATCTTGTTGCTTCATTAACTTGAACTCTTCATCCTCAGACTCATTACCTCTCAACATCTCATCACCCATTCAAGATGTGAACTTTCTAAACTTAAGTACTCCAACTCCACCGCCAAAATCACCCATCATTATGACTACTTCACAACCATCCAAAACACCTTCACAACCAAAGTCTCCAAAACTTGTACTTTGTGCAACACCACCAACATCTCCTCACCCGTTTGCGGATGACTTAGATGACTTGCCACCTAGACTAACAAATCTGGACTCATTATTTGCAAAGATATCATACACAAGTCTAACATATGACTATAGATATTGTTTTGTATCTACATGTATTGCCTCACTTGGTTAACATGAAAATAATGTGTCATCCTTCAAGACGATAAGTATTTACATCGAGTCATAACTCACATGTATGTTAAAGACATATTATCAAGTCTTGTTATCCTCGAGTTCAATCTAAGCTTTATAATCTCAACAAATTAGGATTGACAACTTAAGTATTTCATCCGAAATATTCAAGTATATGCGACTTACGATTGTAGTCATTAAAAGTCATATCCGAAAAATCAACACCCAAGTATTTTAACAACACATGTTGAAACACTAATCCTAAAATGAATCAAACACTTATCCAAAGCAAACAACCCACTGTGCCACTTATCCCTCTTTGACACCTACTATTCCTCTTCCATCTTTTGGCACCGTTAAGCGTATTGCTCATGAACTTCCAAGAGCATCCTTTAAATCAGACGTGTCATTTCAAGTTGAACCTATACCTCAGTCGATAAGCTTCATAGACATGACCAAAACTTCAAGCACTTCACCCACTAGTTGTAGCAACCAATGAACCATAAGAATTAGTATCCGTACTTTTTGTGTTCAACATCTATGGAAAAATAATCAACCTAAGTACTCCCATAGCACAACAAACCCCTACATCACCACATCCTTATTTAGACACACTAGAAGACCTACCACCTAGATCAACCAATCCACCATCCTTACCATCATTTGAATTCGTTGAGTGTATTGCTCAAAAAGCCCTTGTGTCCAACACTTATCTTGAATCAAATGCACATTTGAACAAACTCAACCATCCTTTCCCACATATAAGGACTTAGATAATTCATTATGGCTAGAACCTCAACTATCAAATAAGCATGGTGCTCTTGGTAATTGTTGTCAATTTCCACTAGGTATAAGTAGTACTACCTTCACAAATTATCAAAGTATTAGTAATACTTTGTCGATAAACTTCTGCATAAATTTCGTTAAACCTCAAATCAACATTTTAACAACATATGTTAAAATGCAATCTCAAAGCCAACATCATACACCCCAAGCAACAATGACTTTTGAGGAGTATACATAAGAAACTCGAGTGAATTCCTCTTGTCATCATCTAGTGAATATAATCTTGAGACCAAGTTTATTTAGATGGGACTATCCGATTCAAACACTTTGGCTTCATATCTTCATTTAGGAAAACATGATGTTTTGAAGAACATTATGCTTAAGAAATCATCGTTAAGTATTCATCTTGTTAAAAGGATATTGTATATCCTATGCATCATTCTATCCTTGCGACATAAATGGTTGTGTTACAAGAGATTTCATTACACCTCATTGGCTAAATGATCTTGAAACAAACATCCACAAGTTCTATGAACTAGCATATCCAATTCATCTTGTCATACTTATTTTCATAAGCATGATAACTTTATCCCATTGGATATGCTAGTTGTTGAAAGATACTATTTGTATCCATTTTCTTTCAAGCATACATCATAACCTAACCTTGCTCAAACCTTGTGCACATCCAAGGTTAAAACTACACATCTTTAGAGCATACACAAGATCTATTGAAGTTGGTAACCTTATTTAGATTCTTGTTAAATAAAATACCAAAGAGCTTTCTTGAGAACATTCTTAGTTTAACATATTCCATTCTCTAGTCTTAGATGATCAATTCACATTTAAATTACACACTTCAAACTCAACATAAAAGATGTCATCCATTAGATCATACAATTAGCTATGTAATTTGAACAACTTTAGATTCTAAACATAAGATTAAAACACATTGTTTATCAACACACCATTGTTAAAATTCATGTGTATAACATGACATCTTCATCACCTTAGTTACATTGCATATTAGGTGTGTCACATTAAGCCAAGTATTGGTAAACTGTCATCTTTTATGCACTTTAATAGGCAAAAGTAGGAGTTCCCATCTTTCTAACATGAGAATGACTACTGGAGAACCTATTGTACTAGAAACTCAATTTGACCTAACGGTTGAATTGCTTCTTGGAGAGAAGTTGGGTATGTGGAATCACCCGTAAAAATGGTCGTGTTTAGCCTTAATTGAGCACCGCTAGTAATAGTCTCATATTCATTCTCCAACTTGAAAAATCTGTTTTCCTATACTTGCCTAAAGTAAGTGTTAAAACATTGATAGTTTTCCTCGCCTTAGGAATACTAATCAAAAAGTAGTATATGTGATTTTCTTTTAAAACCAATTGCATTGCACTTACATTCACATTTAATTTTCAAAACAATGATAAATAGGTTGTTTGATTTGTAGCTTAGTGTATGTTTGAGGTTTGTTTTGGCTTAGAAACCGTTGGTGCATGTCTACTAAGTACTTTTGAGTACTTACTGCCTTACTTATGTTTTGTAATCCACAAAAGTCAAAATCTATACCATTGCATCCAACAGTTCATCGTTGGATTTTAAAAGAGCAAATCATCATTTTGTGTTTAAAAGTCATTAACAAAGGTTGAATTTTCATAGCTTCTTAATATTATTTTAGAGTTTCCCTGAAATTTTCAGATTTTTATAAGTGCTTTGCTATTTTTCTTGATTTTATTAGTTTTAAGCCTTTTAAATAGCATTTAATACAAAAAATTAGAAAAGGTTCAAAAAATAATTTTTCAATTTTCTTAGGCTTAGATAAATATAAAAAGTAAAAAAGTAATTTTCCATATTTTCATAGTTCATTTGGTAATTTTAGTAATTTAATTAGTTTTAATAGTTTAAAATCCTAGAAAATAGAAAATAGTCACAAAATACAAAATAGTTTTAAAAAGTCTATTTTGATATTTTAGACTTTTCCAAGTGTTAATCTTATTTTTCTAGCCTAATTTCCTATTTTCTTGTATTTTAGGTAATTAATTATTAGTTAAAAATAGTTTTTAATTAAATAATTAGTTATAAAAATAATTTTCTTTTTCTAAATATTTTCTTATATCATTAGGTTTGTAAAAACTTCATTTTCATATTTTTAGGGTTAATATTGATTTAGCTTCACTTTTTATTTTGTACGTCGCGTAGATTTTGATTTAAACGTACGTTTTAGATTTTAAACGTTCATCACTTTAAATATAGTGATAGCGCTTATTTAATAGGTTTTATCTTTTGATTTTCTTTAATTTGCATTTAAGGCGTTTTAATTTGTTGGCTTGTACTAGAAACTCAATTTGACCTAACGGTTGTGCTTCATGATCGGGAAACTATGGAGGTGTTTATGGATGACTTCTCGGTCATTGGGGACTCATTTCAGACTTGTCTCTCCATCTAGACAAAATGCTTAAAAGGTGTGAAGACACCAATCTATGTCTAAACCGGGAGAAGAGCCACTTTATGGTCAAAGAGGCATAGTCCTCGGCCATAAGATTTCTAAGAATGGGATTGAGGTTGATAGAGCAAAAGTTGATGTCATTGCTAAACTACCTCATCCCACTCATCATCCAAAGGTGTTAGGAGTTTTCTTGGTCATGCCGGGTTTTATCGTAGATTTATTCAAGATTTTTCTAAAATCGCCCACCTATGACCCATCTTCTCGAAAAGATGCTCCTTTCATCTTCTCTTCGAGTGCATCGAAGCTTTTGAAACACTTAAGAAAAAGCTTACGGAAGCACCCATTCTAGTTGCCCCGATCGATTTACCCTTCGAGCTTATGTGCGATGCAAGTGATTTTGCAATCGCGTCTTGGGGCAACGCAAAACCAAGCATTTCCACCAATCCACCACGCGAGCAAAACTATGATCAAGCTCGCACCCATTACACCACTACGAAAAAGAATTATTAGCGGTGGTGTATGCGTTGAGAAGTTTCGCCATATCTCATCTTGACCAAATGCGTGGTATATCACGGATCACTCGGCACTCAAATATCTCTTTGCAAAACAAGATGCAAAGCCGAGATTTCTCCGTTGGGTCTCCTCCGCAAGAATTTGATATCATCATCCGTGATAAAAAGGAGCCGAGAACCCGGTCGCAGATCATCTGTCCGATTAGAGAACCTCACCAAATGTGTTTGAGAAAAGGAAATTAATGAAACATTTCCTCTCAAACACTCAACGTGGTTTCTTTTCGGAGACTCTTCTACCCCATGGTTTGCCGACTTTGCAAATTACCATGTAACTTTGTTGTGAAGGGATGTCGTCCCAACGTAAAAATAAATTCTTTAAAGATGTGAAACATTATTTCCGACGACCCTACTTGTTTAAAATCATGCGGATCAAGTCATCCGGCGATGCGTGTATGGTCGAAGCTATTGACATTCTCCGTGCTTGCCATTCTCGACCTCTTGGGGACATCATAGCCCCAACTACACCGCCAAGAAGGTGTTTGATTCGGGATTCTATTGGCCCACGATCTATAAGGATGCCCATGAATTGTTGAACTCCGACGCTTGTCGTGTCACACGGAATATCTCACAAAGGAATGAAATGCCGCAAAACGCCATTCAAGTGTGTGAGATTTTTGACATCCGGGGCATTGACTTTATGGGCCATTTCCTTCTTCATGGTAATAAGTACATACTGCGGCCGCTGACTACTTGTCAAAATGGGTTGAGGCTAAAGCTTTACCCACCAACGATGCCCGAGTTATGGTGAAATTCTTGAAATCTCTCTTTGCTAGGTTTGGAACTCCACGAGCCATCATCGGTGATCGTGGTACGCATTTCGCAATGACCAATTTGCAAGAGTCATGCAAAAGTATGGTGTAACTCACCTGCACCTCTATCGCGTACCACCCACAAACAAGTCAAGGTGGAAGTTTCTAACCGGGGATTAAAGAATCTTGGAGAGACGGTTGGCAAAACCGTGCCTCTTGGTCGGATAGGTTAGATGACGCACTGGGCCTTCCGCACACTTACAAAACACCCATCGGTGCACTCCATACAAGCCGGTGTACGGAAGGCATGTCATCTTCCGCTGAGCTCGAGCACAAGGCATACTGGGCCTTGAAGCATGCTAACTTTGATATTCGACAATGGTGATCATCGGAAAGTTCAAATGAATGAATTAAATGAACTCCGTGATCAAGCTTACGAACTCTTTGATCTACAAACAAAAGACAAAGAAGATTCATGACTCAAAATTAAGAACCGCGTTTTCAACGTTGGTGATCGAGTCCTTCTTTTCAATTCAAGATTGAAGATTTTCTCAGAAAGCTCAAGTCCCGCTATCCGGTCCATTTACCATCACTAAGGTTTATCCTTATGGAGAGAAGTTGGGTATGTGGAATCACCCGTCATTGCACTTACATGTGTTGATTACATGTTCTTGTTTGATACGATAAGTTGATTTGACATTATCTTAGTGTTTGATAACTAGTCAAATGTGTAAACCTTAGTAAAACCACTTGCATTGCACTTACATGTGTTGATTACATGTTCTTGTTTAATCGATAAGTTGATTTGACATTATCTTAGTGTTTGATAACAAGTCAAATGTGTAAACCTTAGTACGGTTTTATCTTTATAATGCTTGTATTGTTGTTTCATGCTACTAAACTTTTAAACCTAAACTTTATTTGCATGATACTTACTTTTGAATTATTTTAGCATGATTAACATGTTACTTATGAACTCATAATATGCTATTTTGATACGTGATAATTTTGATATGATATATTTGTGTTTGAAAGCTATTAGTTGGCATTCATTACATCTATGTGTAGTCTGATCCAAATGATACATGCTCCAAATTGTTATGTCTTGAACATGGCTTGCATGAATCTTTCATCTTGTTTCTTTTGCTTCTTGTCACACTATTTGTTTGCTACGTATGCACATATAATCATCAAAGTGCTTTTGGTATGACTAACTTTTAGAAGCCTTTTATCTTACAAATTAATCACATAGATTATTGTATATCCAAGTATGCTTAAGTGTCTAAGTCTAATGACAAAACAATCTCATAATGAAATGTCTTGAATAAAGTCGTATTCTTGCATATTATGATTGTTTTGATGCTATCTTGTGTGGTGATTTCTTGTCTACTAAGTGCAATGTGTTGTTTTGCTTATATCATATGTTATCATTTGATTTCTATCATGTTAACATATTTTGTCACTAACAAATTTGTTTTGTAGGTTGATAACAAATTATTTGTTATCTCACTTGGTTCTAACTTTTATATGCTCATTTTGCATAATCCTTTTATTGCTACGTAGATTAGTAATATGCTTTATGGGACCCCACACTTGCATAAAGTTTAAAATCATATAGAATTAAGTTCTAGAGGGTTGGCTTTGCATTTTGTCTTTCAACCGACCTCTTTCCAAATCTCATTTTGCTTCCGCTTTCCAAAATCACCTCCATCATTATTTAGTTATAACAATACCCTAATCCTCTTCACTTCTTATTAGGAAACCACATGCCTCATCATACGATCATCTCGTATTAATCGAGAAGAGGTACGTGACTTTAAGGATGAAGTTCATTGTATGATAACCATCATCCGAAAAACATCACTAAGCTCATCTCTTCGTTAACCCAAAAACCTCCTAAACACTTTGTTGTCATTCCTTATTTGATACATTACACATTATGTTGGATGTCCACCAATTAAGAGAGAGAGAAATCCATTCACATAATTGTCTTTTGTCAAATTTTATGTCTCTTAGACTCTAAAATACCAACACATAGGCAAACACCACTTAGCTAAAATCGGTTCACGAAACCACAACTAGTTCAACCTTTTTAACCTTATATCACAAGTTTGCACAAATACCTCATCAAGTGAAAAACACATCATGTGTTTTACAAACTTCTTCATCTCCACAATCAACGAATCTAGGATTTTCCTTAACCTAGCACCTTACAACTTCACTATCTAGAACACCATCATAAGATCTTATCATTTTCTCGCTTGACATATATCATGCATGTCATTGTCGATTAAAGCGATATATTAATCAAAGCGCCATTTCCAACACGTTTTCCATTCAACTCTCACTTATATGATGTCGTTATCATCCTCATATAGGTACCCATTATTATTATTAGTATTTTCCATATTGTCTTCACTTCTTTTCAAAGTGATAATCATCCATGTCGGTCAAAACCATGCTAATACTACATTTCCCATTGTCACCTAGAATAGGTCATTTTTATAATTCGTGTCAATCAATGAACGAATTTATCTTCATGTTATCACTTTTATATATTCTTAGATAGAACGCATTATTAATTACTCTTGTGTTGAAGCATATGAGAACTTGTTCAAAATAATAGGTTGTTAGCATCAATAAATCATTCAAATCATAACCCTTATGCATCATTTAAATGCAATGTCCATTCATATTTTTTTTCTCTTAGCTTTGGTCACTTGACATGCCGAAAGGATTGCATGAGTCTATATTTTTTATATTTGCTATACATATGAGTTTCTAACTCCTTAATAGCTTCCTACCTAATCACCACCACCTTCCATCACCACTTTCACTAAATCATCACCACCATGGATTAGTGAAAACTTACTTTTGTAAATCTCGAGTCATCTACCATCACCACATGAATCCTAATAGAACACTAGCACCACTAGTGGCACACCCGGTGGGAGACTTCATATCTTCTTTATAGGATTTATTTTGTAGGTTTTTATCATATTATATTCTCACTTTTCTTATGATTGTAATTAGGATACTACACTTCATGAGATCTTTGATTGTATCATTTATCACATACATACATCTTATTTTTCCTTGTGAAAAAGATGAAATATATTGCACTAATGGTTTCCATTGTAGGTTCATCCTCATATACACTCGATTGTATATAATTTACTCATCTAAAGATGAAGTTTTCATCAATTATTTTATTTTAGGTGCTTCTTGACACCCTAGAACAAGGAGGAATGTCCTTTAAGCACTCATATTGCATCGTCTATACACTTAGTTGTATATGATATATTTGTCTAAAGACAAAGCTTCTATTATACTAATATTTAATTTGAAGGTTCATCTTGACGCCCTAGAGCAAGGGGAGCTTTCGTCAAGAATTTATTGAATGCATCTTATATACACTTTGTTGTATATCACTTACTCGTCCAATGACGAATATAGTTTTGCACTAATATTTGTTTTGTAGGTTTTTAATCATACCCTGACGCCTCAAACAAGGGGGAGCAACCGTCAAGGGGGAGCATGCACTCTTTTATCATCATTCTCACTTTTCAACAAGCATTTGTGCTTCGATAAAAAGTAGACAAAATAGGCTAACATTGCTATGCTTTTTTTTTTTTTTTTCCATATATTTCTCATAATTTTTGTTGCATAAAACTAACCTTGATGTAGGTTAATCCTTTTAATTTGATCCATGGATCCGCTAACTAACAAGGAACGGATTGAAGTAGACAATTTAACTTCACTAGGGATGATGCAAGCTCGCCTTTTAGGGGAGAAATTAAGTTAAACTCCAAGGACACGCCCTTTTTGTTTCGACAAAAGGGGGAGAAGAGTGTAAACGGAGAAGGTAATGTAAAGGTAGTAAGGATACAAGTAACTTTTTTTACATTTTACTTTCTATTACGTTTACATATCTTTGTCATCATCAAAAAGGGGGAGATTGTTAGTGCAAATATTACGATATTTAATCTATACGGTCTCGTTTGTTTTGATTGATGACAAACATGTAACTTGTAATACATAACGTAAATGTACAAGTTACTTGTAATTACATTTGTCTCAACATACATTCAACACCTCTCGATGTCTCAAGTCCTCGTATGTTACAACACGAGTTCGTACATGTTTGTTATGTGGCATTATGATCAAACCCATTAACAAATCATTTAGAATGTTTAAAATACGTTTAGAGTCACTAAGTATTTTAATAGGTTAATCATTCTATTTGAACCTCATTTTACATTTTGCATTCACAAGTATTTTATACAAATACATCTTTTGTAAAATGTCTAACAAATATATACTTTTATTTGTACAAGTAAACTAACTATAATATTCATACAAGTACTAAAGTTTACTTACACTTGACAAAATATATATTATTTTGACAAGCACCTAACTAGATATTTTATTTTATAAAAGGCAATTAGACTTTTTATAAACTAGTTACATAATACATTTTATAAGTTTATTTTCATGAACATTTTAATCTAAATGAAAATACAATTTTACATCACTTCATGCATCATCATATCTTTAGAAGATTTGGTCAATATTTGGTTAGATTTGCAAGATCTTGAAAGATATTCTAAGATATCAAATCTAATAAAGTATTATTTTTTAGATTACATGTTTGGCTATAAATAGAGCCCATTGTCTTCTCATTTCAATCATCCCTTCCAACACACATTCTTTCTATCTTTCTTTCATCTTTTAGATCTATAGATAACCATGTAGTAATATACATTAATCACCCTCATCATCACATGATCATAATGCTTCTAACATTCATCTTTGTTGTAAGCATACTTTACATTTTGATCAACCAAGAAAAGCTTGGAGATCTAGCCATCCTCATTCACCAAAGCATATCAACATATGAAGATTCAAGATCTCTTGATATCCTCATTGATTGAAGACTTTTTATTTAAGAAGATCATTTAGATTAGTCATTCGTATCCATTAGACATTTATGTCATGGATCATCATTGTAAACATTATTGCATCATCACAACACTTTCACCAAACTAGATTAGATGGTTTATGTGTTTGTACCATAAAACACAAGGTTTGTTATGTTGGGCCATAAAACATAGTGGGAGTGGTTGTACCCTTGTAAAGAACTCGACATCTAGCTTAGTGTCGGAAATATTGTATAGGCGACGTTAGGTTGGTTCTACCTCGAACTAGAACCCGGTATTTAGCTTTGTACCGGAAAAAGTGTAAGCGACAATTGTAAGGTTTTCTCCGCCGAGAAGGGAGCTTGTTGATTAGTGAAGTAACTCTCGAGTTGGGTACTCGGGGAGTGGAGTAGGGTGGAGAGGAGATCCGTGACCGAACCACTATAAATCCTCGTGTTCGGTTTGCACTTTCCTTTCTTTATCTCTTTACTTTTATAATTGCTTGTGATGTGGTTTGATGTTTATGCTTGTGTGATAACTTGGTTTACTATGCTTTATATTAGTCACAAACAATAATTGGTACTTTCATATTATAACAAGTTTCATAAACGATTTGATACAAAAGATCTAACGTTTTTAAACGGTAACGTATTCACCCCCCTCTACATTTTCACAGTATTGATTATGCACGCTTCATTGTTATTGTTATGGCCACTATTGTCTGCAAGGGCGTGTGGATGCATCCTAGATTTGTATTGTATTGTATTGATATTGATATATTGTATTGGTGTGTGGTGCGTGTGCAATACACCCCTCACGATCACGGGAGCTAGCTACTCCATTGGTTCTTGAGGTCTCCTCCTATTGGTTTGGTATTCGAGGTCACCCTCCGAATACAATGGCTACTATTGGATATTGGGCTGCTAATGCCACTATTGATTGTATTGTATTGTATTGTTGGCTCGGGATAGATTTCTGACAACCCTTACACTTTTGATATACCTATATTGTACCTTCTGTATTCCCCAATGCACTATATTCTGTATTGATTGGCCCTTACTGAGTACCCTTATCTGACTCACTCTACTACCATGATATATATTCCATTGCATTGATCTGTCATACCCTCTTTTCTTTATTTCAGACTATCATTCCATTCACGTATCGGGTTATTATATGATTATTGAATTTGATTTTGCTATTCATGTTTTATGTGGCTACCGTTTACCCTGCTACGATATGATTAATATGTGATTATATGATTCACCTGTTGTCATCTGACTATATGTTATCGTACTGTTATGTGACCCCCTTTGATTTGTCTGGTGACCATGCAAGTGTGTAATCGATTGTTTTGTCTATTTATCATGTATACTTCGTTCAGTTGATCTCGTGGTCTATGACTATCCGTTAGTATCCTTATCTGCTTATTGTTGACCTGCCATGTCTACATTTCTGCTTATGCTACTGTTTAATTGGGTAATTAGTTCAACTTATGTTTTCTGGTTTGTTAACTTGTTAGTTGCCCTGCTATGTCCTTAATCCATTCAATTATAACGTTCATGCTGTATTACTACTTGTTATGTGTGGCTACCATATTTTGACTGCTGATAGTATTTATGCGTTTATGATGCTTGTTACGTTATTAACTGTGGGTTACTTGACTTGTGTGATTGCCATGCTCACTTTCTAATTAGTTGCTTCCGCTAGCTTTTAGATTTCCGTTGGGCTGATATGTTGTCTGATTTCCTGATTACTTGTATGCCTGGTTTGTATGTGCTTATATATATGTCATCGATGCTTTGCTTTGCTTCGTTCTCCTTGTTATTTGTTCTTTCTGGATATCTGTATAATTGTGTTCTGCAGGATCCTCATTGACTCATTGTTTCTTTTCGTTGCGACTTTGTTATCAGTTTCCTTTGTTTCATTTTTTTTGTACCTCTGATTTTGTTTAGTTTTCGTTTGTTATATCTGTTCACTGGGCTTTTTAAGCTCAGCCGCATTTCTTTTCTTGCGGCAGGTTTTAGTTTGGAAGATGGGCTTTGATGGGCTGAGAGTTGGATTGTCTGAGTGGACCGACCCTAGTTACCTTTTTCTTTGGGACTTATTTTGAAGAACCATCGTTTTGATTTTCATTTCATTTTGATATTTTGGATTTTGTAATTTTCTTTGTAAGTCATTTATTTATATGGCTTAGTAATTTATTTTATAAGGCTTCCGCTTGTAAAATTTTATTTGTATGTTCTGATATGACACCATAATGTGACATTTCTACCCTTGCCGAGTTGGGGTGTTACAATTATGGTATCAGAGCCATGTTTCGTCTTGTTGATCTTAGGATTGACCTGTGAGGACTGGGTAGACATTAGCCTTCCGTCTGTTCTGATCTCTTTCGATTCTTTTGATTGTCGTTCAGATTTGACTTCGATATTCTTTTGTCTTCACTGATTTGGCCTTCTTCCCTTCGCATTTGACTTTGCTATTTTAATTTCGCACCTCCGTTTGTCGATCGTTATATGGAGACTACTCGTAGAGCCAAAGATGATGGTGCCGACCCTGCATTGCTGCAACAATTTCTAGAGAGGTTCGTGAAATAGAAGCCGCACCCGATCGTGATGCTGCTGGAGACTTCAGGATGCTGCTGAAGGGAGCTGGACGGATCAACCAAAGGCGCAAAGACGAGACAAGATTTCACTGGTGGCTGAGAAGGTTCATCTACTTCCTATGATTGGGCACGACTCGTGTTACTCCAATTTGTTTGTCACACGTTCTGAGACGGTTTGATAATTTGATATACGATTTGATTGGTATTGCTTTTCGTTGATTTGTTCAGAACTCGATTTGAATCGTGAAGTTTTATCATTTAGCATTTTGGTGATATATCGCTTTGTTTTGGATCGTCGATGGCGAGTCGTGAGGAACCGTTTGAGCGTGTTGGTGGCCTTCCTTCTTTTGTGGTATGGTAAGTTGGTTTGATGTTTTATGCTGCTTGTATCTGGTTATGTGGGTTGTCATGACCCGAGGCAGAATATGATGGCAATAAGGACTTGTTATGTGATGCAAGTATTATGACGCCTGATCAACGTGATAATACCGAGATCATATAATCTGAACTTATTGAAATCATACGACATGTTGGGAAATTCCTGGGGTTGGTACGTGAATGGACTAGGACTTATATCCGTTATTTGGCACTCCTCACGTTCGTTTGGAATTCTGTACCTCTTTGCGAGATTCTCACCGACATCTATTACATATAAGATTTGTACGCTTTGGAACCGATATCGTTATGATCTGTATGAGACTATGGATTGCTACGTCTACCTTAAACTCGTCCGTCTCTCTGTACCCCTGCGACTTCAATTTTCGAGGACAAAATTTTTCTTTTAGAGGGGAAGAGTTGTAAAACCCAAAAAATCGTAAACGTATTAATGACCATTTTGCCCCTCAGCTTAGTAATTGAAGAACCCGTAGAATACGTCAATCTCATTAAATGTGTTTATCATTTATCTCATGAATAAATTACGCAAGACAATGATAAATAAATCACACTTATGTCTACACTATAAAATCACACATTATGATATTACTTGAACTAATTTATGTATAAATTGACTAATACATTTAAACTAAATACTATAACTAACATTTAAGTAAAAATGATAACTTAAATAAAAGTTGATTTGGTCATTAAAATCTTTCCTCTAAACTTCGGTCCAAGACTAAACGCCTATACCCCAAATCTCATCCCTTTTATTTTCCCTAACCATCTCATTGATAACTTACCTATTTAAAAATAAAATCACTAAAACCCTATTCCTCTACACCCAAAAGTGATGGCCACGACATGTTCTGCTCCATTCCATTCAAATTCAAAACAAAAAGAAGAAGTTGTGATCGTGTGTGGTGGGTTCGAGGTGTTTGTGATCGTGTTGGTTAGAGGAAGAAGCTAAGTAGTGGGTCTTTCTTTTCTGTCGTGGGGTTCTAGGGCAAGAAGGGAGCCTCGGTTGTGAGTTTCATTTTCTTTCGTGGGTATTACAAGCCAAGGAGAGTCTTAGTCATGATCTTGATCCTTGTTCTCTTGTTCTCTCTCGGTCTCGTTAGACAGCAGGTAATCCAAATTCTTTTCGTTCTCTTCCAGTCGACACTTGCATAAATATATAACCTAAAGTAATCTTAAGTGTCAATATGTTATTCGTATGGGTCTTTAATGGGGATGGCTATCTCGTTAAACTGTTAAGCATAGAAAAGAAGAAAACCTCACGTGAAATCATAACGCCTATTATAACTATTTTGTCGTCGCGGTTACCAGCTCCTTTTCGACTTACGCACATGTGAGGTGATGAAAATGTTTTAGTTCATAAACGTATGTGATTGTGTGTGTGTCTCGACATGGTGTGGTCTGGCGTGAGTTTTGGGTGGGTCAATACCAGCGAAAGTTAAAACATACGAAATAACAAGAGGAGTACATGCTTATTAACGTGAATAAGGCTTGAACATGTGTGGCATTATGTGATCTGTTTTGGCTCATTAAATAATGTTTGTGTATGTATCGTGCGTGTGTCGACATAAGGTTGTGTACTTTGTTAGCATGTCGTGTTGTATGTTTCATCTTAGAGTCGAGTACGGTTGTTGGAGATTAGAGATTGGTGTGTGTTCTCAAAAATATTTGGCTCGTTAAAATGGCATGTGTATACATCAAGATTATAAATCATGTACTGTTTTCTTTGTTTCATGCATGCATGAGTAAATAAGGAGTATCAAATGAATATGGGTTATACTTGGACTTGTAAGAGTATGTTTGAAGGTAATCGCGGGAAAAATGGTGGAGTCATTTTGTATTTTGAAAGCGTATGGGGATATATGAGTCGGGGGTTAATCATACTGCGTGTTTACTTAGTCATAAATGTTAGTCATTTGAACCGCGAGTGGACTTAAAGGTGGAACAAATATACATGTGAAATCATATGTCCTTCCATTTCATTTAACGTGCATAAGAATTTTGAGCAAGTGCATGAGAATTTTGACAAATACAATAAGCCTTTTAAGCTTAATTACACTTGTAACCCTACACTTTGAGATATTTAGCATGTAAACCCTAAACTTTGAATCATGATCAAATAAAACACTAAAATAGGGTAATTGTCATGATAAACCTTTAAGTTTACCATTTATTATTCATAACCCCTAAATTTGGCTAATTAATGATTATTACCCTAAAGTATTTAATTCGGTCCATTACAAAAAATGAGAATACGGTTAATAACTTTAAAAATATTAATACGATTCATATAACCAATAAATCCGTTATGATTTAAATGAGCTAATAAGTATTGAACGAACCGTACTCCATGTAGATTCGTTGAAGAAGGCGTGACGTTGTTTCTTTTGCGTTCCTTCCATTTATCTCATTTCATTTGCTAAGGTACAGATATTCTATCCCTTTTCAGTAGGGTTTTCTTAGGACTTTCTGGTCCTTCGACTTTGTTTCGCCTTTGATATTTCATTGATATGATACCTTTGCTATTGACCCTCTGATATTGAACCTTTGATATTGAACCATTGCTATTGACCCCTCTGTTATTGAACCTCTGCTACTGAATCATTGCTATTGAACCTCTGTTATTGAACCACTGTTATTGCACATTTGATACTGAACTTTGATATTGAACTGTTGCTACTGAACTTTGATATTGTACTGTTGCTATGAACCTCTGAATTGTAAACCATTGATATTGAACCTTTGATTGTGAAGACTTATATATTGCTACACTTTGAACTTTTGTTTGACCCTTCAAATTGATACCCGAGCCAAATATTGTTATCCTAACCATGAAGGTAACATAACCGTGTATTTGATGCACCAATGGCATGACTCTAGTGTGGTTGAGTGATGCTCCACACCGTCCCTATATTGTATTGATTATACGCGCTTCATTGTTATTGTTATGGCCACTATTATCTGCAGGGCCGTATGGATGCATCATAGATTCGTATTGTATTGTATTGTATTGATATTGATATATTGTATTGGTGATGTGGTGCGTGTGTGCAATACACCCCCTCACATCCTGGAGCTAGCTACTCCATTGGTTACTGAGGTCTCCCCTCTTATTGGTTTGGTATTCCGAGGCCAACCCTCTGAATACAATGGCTACTATTGGATATTGGGCTGCTAATGCCACTATTGATTGTATTGTATTGTATTGTTGGCTCGGGATAGATTTCTGACAACCCTTACACTTTTGATATGCCTATATTGTACCTTTTGTATTCCCCAACACACCATATTCTGTATTGATTGGCCATTACTGAGTACCCTTATGTGACTCACTCTACTACAATGATATATATTACATTGCATTGCTCTGTCATACTCTTTTTCCGTTATTTTAGACTATCATTCCATTCATGTACCGGGTTATTATATGATTATTGAATTTGATTTTGCTATTCATGTTTTATGTGGCTACCGTTTACCCTGCTACGATATGATTAATATGTGATTATATGATTCACCTGTGGTCATCTGACTATATGTTATCTTACTGTTATGTGACTTGTAGAAGAACCGATTTACCTGGTGACCATAACCAGGTCGAAGCAAACATAGCATAGGGTTTGGTACACTAAATTAAGAGTCCCTGATTCCGAGAGACCAAGAGGCTACCTGATACGGAGTCATTCATGAAGCAAGACTCCCCAAACCAGAGACCCTTATCCGAGACAGTCTCAAGAACCACATTCGAACCTGAACCGAGAAAAGCCTATTGTAACACTGCCTGCTGAAGTCACTAACAACCTGATAACCCGAAACATTAGTTCCCTGAACCTTACAACCGAAAACTTAGTGAGTAAACCCACTCACTAAAATCGAGAGAGGTGGCCATGCAAGTGTGTAATCGATTGTTTTGTCTATTAATCATGTATACTTCGTTCAGTTGATCTCGTGGTCTATGACTATCCGTTATTATCCTTATCTGCTAATTGTTGACCTGCCATGTCTACATTTCTGCTTATACTACTGTTTGATTGGGTAAATAGTTCAACTTATGTTGTCTGGTTTGTTAACTTGATAGTTGCCCTGGTATGTCCTTAATCCATTCAATTATAACGTTCATGATGTATTACTACTTATTACGTGTGGCTACCATGTTTTGACTGCTGATAGTATTTATGCGTTTATGATGCTTGTTACGTTATTAACTGTGGGTTACTTGACTTGTGTGATTGCCATGCTCACTTTCTAATTAGTTGCTTCCGCTAGATTTTAAATTTCCGTTGGGCTTATATGTTGTCTGATTTCCTGATTACTTGTATGCCTGGTTTGTATGTGCTTATATATATGTCACCGATGCTTTGCTTTTCTTTGTTCTCCTTGTTATTTGTTCTTTCTGAATATCTGTATAATTGTGTTCTGCAGGATCCTCATTGACTCATTGTTTCTTTTCGTTGCGAATTTGTCATCAATTTCCTTTGTTTCGTTTTTTTTGTACCTCTGATTTTGTTCAGGAATTCGCTTGTAAACTTTTATTTTTATGTTCTGATATGACACCAGAATGTGACACTTCTACCCTTGCCGGGTTGGGGTGTTACAACTATGCATTTCGGGTAGCTTGAATTTTGCTTCATTCAATTGTATGTTTTATTTCCATGTCAGTAGGTAGATGGCTTTTGGATGGTACAGTGACTTGAATTTTATTCTATGCATAAATGAAAAGAAGATGATAGGAAACAAGAAATAAATATGGTTGTTGGCCTTCCATGATGATTTAACATTCAATCAGTGGTATCTAAAGAGATGAGATATGATAAGATTATACATTGAGCGATTTGAGGAGAGCTACTTTAAACAAATATAACATGTAAAGGCAATTCACTTTTACTTCAATTAGAATATCATGATCGCCATCTTCACATCTACACATGTATATATGAAAGTATAAAGCTACAATAACATTCAGCTAGTTATTATCACCAAAACTCGTCAATCTTGATGTAAATACTCTTAAAACATATTAACAGACATTTTTGGTGGGAGAATACAATACACGACCCCAACTTAATAACCATACATGTAGATTTTCAATATCAAATGCAACAAATTATGCTCAGGCAGCTAACGTGAATGGTTACGATGCTATACTAACAGTTGGTTCCAAGGGGGAAATCTTTTTGGCCGCCGCTTAACCAGTGTTCCGTTGATGACTTGATGCTTCGATTTGCACCACCATAAAAATGCCACAATGTCCTACATATGTATAAAGACAACGATAACAATTAAAGAACTACTCCGTAGTATTGTTGTGTACATAAATGCCTCACCACCAATCTTTTTAAAATGAAACCAAAGATCAAACTATATGTTCCAATTCAACTAGCTTTGAAAACTGTTCCTATATGGTCAATATTTACATTCAACATACACATACCTACTAGTACAATGATAAACGTTGTTCACGCGACACCTACCACTCTCAAACATAAATACATCATTATGTTTCCTTCTTTTAAATAAAAAACAACACCACTTATTTTTATAATTTAAATGTTGGATAAGTGATAATATAATGATGAATTTAGGGCCCGTTTGGTTTGTAGATGGGTTTAGGATTAGGATTTGGTTTAGATTAGGATTAGGATTAGGATTTGGATTTGGATTTAGATTTAATATAGGTTTTGAATTAAATGAAAAGAGAGAAAAATATAATAAATTAATATATTATATATGATATAAATGAATATTATGTATAAATTTAAATATGTTATTATTGTAAAATGAAAATAAAATAGAATATGAGTGGTAGATATAATATTTGGCCCACATAAAATGAAAGTATTTCAAAAGGTAGGCTAATATGGTATCTTTTGCACACACCCACATATATGAGACTCAATCCCATTTGCGGTCTCCACAAAAACATACCACAAAACATATTTTTCCACCATCCCCAAATCCTAACCCTACCCCCTCAAACCAAACGGGCCCTTATATTACTGGCCATGACTGTAAAACTCATTGGTACACCACCATGCGTCACAACGGTGCTATTGTAAAGCATATGGTACAGCTACATACACCAAACTTGGTACGTATTGTGTCAATCACGTTCGTTAGTTTATAAATCACCTCTCTCTACTAATGAGCAAGTCTATAGAAGTTCGAGTTGTAGTTTTTTTTTTTTATAAAAAAAAGTTGTAGTACACTAGAAACTCAATAAATTAATAATAGACTGATTAATAAACTCAACATTGTTACAGTCTTACAGAAATTAAATGAGTGTTGTTGCCTTTCGTTTCAATATTTACTCCTAGTATTGGCTTTTAGCCCTATCATTTATGGCTTTCCAACTAGCTTGTGCTATAAGAACCACTTCACGTTTCACACTTCACTCTTCGATTTTACAAATCATGACACATAAAGGTTTCACTCATAACATACTGACATACTTACATCCACTTCACTCATAAAGGATTTTCAGTAAAGTAGTTGGGTTACATCCACTTCAAAAATTAAATGAAGATCTAGAGGCGAAGATGGGCGGCCAATGGTATGTTTTAGGGTTTTAATCTTTCAAATTAAGTAGGGTGTGATATGTGGGTGCGTTTTTGAACAATGTTATAAGAAGAAGAAACAATTTAATGAAATGCAGGTAGGTTACTTTCATCCTAACCTACTTTCATTTCATTAAATTGTTTCTTCTTCATATAACATTGTTCAAAAACGCACCCACATATCATACCCTACTTAATTTTGAAAGCTTAAAACCCTAAAACCCTAAAACATACCATTGGCCACCCATCTTCGCCTCTAGATCTTCATTTAATTTTTGTGTTTTTCTCCTGTTTCATCTCATTCATAAATTGAACGGTTTTTAATTTCTTCATTTCGGAAAGCAGCTCTTAGTAAGGTGAGTTATTTCATTTTTAAGTTTTGGCCTTCAGACTAATATTTTTGTTTCTAACTGCCATCCTTCTTAGGATATAATATAGATATGCTCCTGCTTGTACTTCTCGCGTTAAATTATGATGATCAGAGTTGGAATCATTGGTTCACCAATATAAAAACCCGTAAACACCCAATACTTAAATACGACATGAGCAAAGTACAATCTTTCTACACTAAAATAAACAAATATAACATGTAAAGGCAGTTCACTTTTACTTCAATTAGAATATCATGATCGCCATCTACACATCTACACATGTATATATGAAAGTATAAAGCTACAATAACATTCAGCTAGTTATTATCACCAAAACACATCAATCTTGATGTAAATACTCTTAAAACATATTATCAGACATTTTTGGTAGGAGAATACAATACACGACCCCAACTTAATAACCATACATGTAGATATTCAATATCAAATGCTACAAATTATGCTAAGGCGGCTAACGTGAATGGTTACGATGCTATACTAACAGTTGGTTCCAAGGGGGAAATCTTTTTGGCCGCTGCTTAACCAGTGTTCCGTTGATGACTTGATGCTTCGATTTGCACCACCATAAAAATGCCACAATGTCCTACATATGTATAAAGACAAAGATAACAATTAAAGAACTACTCCGTAGTATTGTTGTGTACATAAATGTCTCACCAAACCAGCTATGCACCAATCTTTTTAAATGAAACCAAAGATCAAACTATCTAGTTCCAATTCAACTAGCATTGAAAACTGTTCCTGTATGGTCAATATTTACATTCAACATACACCTACCTACTAGTAGAATGATAAATGTTGTTCACGCAACACCTACCACTCTCAAACATAAATACATCATTCTGCTTTCTTCTTTTCAATAAAAAACAGCACCACTTATTTTTATAATTTAAAGGTCGGATAAGTGATAATATAATAATGAATTTAGGGCCCGTATGGTTTGTAGATGGGTTTAGGATAAGGATTTGGATTTAGATTAGGATGAGGATTAGGATTTGAATTTAGATTTAATATAGGTTTTGAATTAAATGAAAAAAGAGAAAAATATAATAAATTAATATATTATATATGATATAAATGAATATTATGTATAAATTTAAATATGTTATTATTGTAAAATGAAAATAAAATAGAATATGAGTGGTTGATATAATACTTGGTCCCACTGATGCAGGTTTTACTGATCAGGTCTTAAATTTATAGTGTCTCGCAATACCTATGGTCTACCCTAGTGCACTAACGGGCAGTGTACCAGGTCGTGTGTAGTGTAGTAAATGGTAAAGCCGAGGTCGTCCCAAGAGCTATGTGTGTTGGATCATTACTAAGTCTAGTGCCACAGAATAATAATTTCGATAGGGATTTAATTAATTAAACTACTAATGCAGAATAAAGTAAATAAAAACAGATAAAAGGGAAAGGGAAATCAATAGAGTAGTTACGGCGTAAGTATCAGCGGTGTGGAACCTCTTTTGACCTAATGTAGTTACGTCGTAACCTTTGGGAGGAGTTACGCCGTAACCTTCTGATAAGTTGGCATACTGAGTCATGCAATAGTTACGGCGTAATGTGAGACATGAGTTACGCCGTAACTTCTTCAAAATAGCATACTGTGATAAATCTTTAGATATGTTTCCAGTTCTGCGGCTCTTTAGCTCTAATGCTCGTAATTTACCTGAAAGTGGAAAACAATGGAAAACAAGCGTAAATCCATATAAATGATATAAATAACGAGTATTATCGGGGGAAATTGACACTTAATAATCAGGACCATTTGATGTTATCAAATACCCCCCACTTGAACTCTACTTGCCCTCAAGTAGACCTTATTAGATAGATTCCTAAAAAGATATTTCCCATAACCTGGAAAATATGAGTTTACAAATCTCTTATGCTAGAATAAAACAAAGCCGAACACCTCACGAAAGGGGAACAAACACTCAAAGTGTCAATTTCGGGATGATCACTCAATTGCACAGTCATAGCATGTATTTTATCATAAGCTTGGCGGTTACACAAATCTCCACCACTAGAGTTAAGGGCTAAACAATTCTCGAAGGCAATATGGGTAGACACGATAAAGGTTAAGGGGTGACTCGTCATTACTAACATGTCACGGCGAAGTGGACAAAATCAATGATACATGACCAAATCCATGGCCTCATCGATACTAATCAATAAAGCTCATACTACAGTGCTTATAACATTGCACTTTACAATAACATAATCATAACAACCTTTTTTTTTCTTTTCAACATAACAATAAATACTAACATAATATCCCCCCACTTGAGATGAACAATGGGAATTCGGGGGGTCTTCAATGATCTTCAGAAATGTTGTCGGTGAAAGCGTGATTTCCGAACCTTTTCACTCGAACCTTGAACTTAGGCAAATGATGATTTCCCAATCACAAATAAAGACTACATGGTAGGCTAAGGTGTATAGGTGTATCGAAACAATATATTGGGTGAACAAAATGAAATGAATGGCTCAGAAGGGTGTATCTAGGGGTATCTTGCAATAAAGATGAGTGCAACAAAAGGGTTTCACATGGGGATCGAAAAGTCGAGGTGACTAATCGATAGACTCACAATGGTAGGTTGTTTGGGTGATAATCCTATACTATTGCCTTCTAAAACTGAAAAGTCCAAATACATCAAGCTAACTCAACATACCTCGTTTATGGTCTCGAAATGATGCAAAGGCCAAGTTCTAAAGTTTACAAGCTACCGGCACACTCATAATTTGGTGGATTTGGGGTAAAATATTGGAAACGGATAAGGCTAATCTCACCATATAATATCAAGGGTTGTATGTGCTCGGCTAAGGTCTAATCTAGTTAGGTTAAAAAAAACATGTCAAAATTTTAAAAATGGCATAATTTTTCAAAATAAACTAGAAAAATGAGGGCGAAATAAAGTTCAAGAGATAATTATACTCCCGTCCCCCCACTTGAATTGTACAAAGTCCCTTTTGTACTAGGCATTAAATAAAGGTGAAGAGAAAGGTAGAATTTGCATCAGCCTTTTCCTGCATCCTGTTATCTTCCTCAACACGAATTTTAAGAACAAGTTGCTCAAAACTCATATCGTCAGTCAAGTGTATAAGATATAACTTCAAATTTTTCCAAGATGGAGGTAATTTTTCAATAATAGAACCAACAAGAAAGTTAGAGTTAATACCCATGCCTTCTACTTCCAATTCATGGACAATGATTTGGAGTTCTTCCACTTGTTTCACAACAGGTTTTGCATCAGTCATCTTGAAGTTCAAAAATTTGCCAATACCGAACTTCTTGGAACATGCAACTTCAGTCCTGTATTTCTTTTCCAATGATATCCAGATGTCCTTTGCACTTGCAAAGGTAGAACAAATATCATACAAGGAATCATCTAAAGCATTCAGAAGATAATTTCTGCAATTATATTCATTATGATTCCAAAGCGAGGCGGCCCTTTCATATTCTGCCACTTGTGCCTCAGTAGGAACATTTTGTCCTTCCACATACGGATCTGTTGGTTCAGTAGGAACATGCAGTGTTGTCAAATAAAACAACATCTTTTGCTGCCAACGACGAAAATCAGACCCTTTGAACTTTTCAGGTTTTTCAACATGCGGCTTCTGCATCGCTTGATCCATCTTTGAATTTTCTGTTTAAGATTGATAGGAATAATATAACAAATATGAAATATTACAACAACGTGATTGAGGCCTGCAAAAGCAGTGTCCTTAAACATACATTCTTCCTATCAAGTACGAACTGTTTAGAGGTTACAACAATCAATCCAAGTATATAAACTTGAATCTAGCGAATCAATCCAAGTACGAACTGTTTCGGGTAGCTTGAAATTTGCTTCATTCAATGGTATGTTTTATTTCCATGTCAGTAGGTAGATGGCTTTTGGATGGTGCAGTGACTTGAATTTAATTCTATGCATAAATGAAAAGAAGATGATAGGAAACAAGAAATAAATATGGTTGTTGGCCTTCCATGATGATTTAACATTCAGTCAGTGGTATCCAAAGAGAGATTTACTCTGAGATATGATAAGATGATACATTGAGAGATTTGAGGAGAGCTACTTTAAGAACGACTTTGTAAGAAAATGTGTAATCAAATTAAAGTGTATGACTTGACATGAAGAATCACAAGAGATGGTGAAAAGAATTAATAAGTCAGCTAGATAGATTCTACATCAACAATGAGTTGAGTTGAATCTCTATCCAAATTCTCACAAGATGCAATGAAAAAAATACTAGCCACTCATTTTTTAAGTGGGTCAACGCGACTAACCCGTTTAATAAACGTGTTCAGGTTAGAGTTGAACTTTTCAACATGATTAACTAAACAAGTCGGGTTAAGGTTGAGATAGATGAACCCGTTAACCCGAACCCGCCAACCCAATACTATGTAAGTCTTAACTTAAGTACCTAACATGGGATATGACTAAGAACATTTCTAACTTTGAAATGTACCAAAAGAACCTCTTATCATTCCACAGGAGATTTTCCCAAACATCATTATCATCCATGTTTTTCTCCCAAACACAAAGGAAGATTTAATATCCAAACTTGCATCAGTCTTAAAATCATGCTCACAACCTAACCCTAACCCTCAAGTAATACAACAAGGCCAACAAATTCATGCACAAATAATAGTCAATGGAATCAACCATGTGGGTCTATTGGGTTCAAGGTTACTTGGAATGTACATACTTTGTGGTAAATTTTATAATGCTAAAAATATTTTTCATCACCTTGATTTGTTATATGCATCACCTTGGAATTGGATGATTAGAGGGTTTACTATGATGGGTTGTTTTGATTATGCACTTCTGGTTTATTTTAAAATGTTGGGGTATGGGAGTTTACCTGATAAGTATACTTTTCCTTATGTGATTAAGTCGTGTGGGCGGTTGGGGGCGGTTCGTTTGGCGAAATATGTTCATTGTAGGATTAGGGATATGGGTTTTGAAAATGATGTTTATGTTGGTAGTGCTTTGATTAAGTTTTACGCCGAAAATGGTTGTTTGGATGATGCGGTGACTTGTTTGATTAAATGTGTGAAAGAGATGATGTGCTTGTGGAATGTTATACTTAACGGTTACTTGAAGCATGGGGATTATGGGAATGTTTTGTTATTGTTTAATGAAATGAGAAGCTCGGAGATTAGACCGGGTCGGTGACTTATGCGTGTGTTTTGTCTCGTGTGCCTCGATGCGCGTATTGGACTTGGTACTCAGCTTCATGGACTTCTTGTTAGATGTGGACTAGTGGATGATCCTCGGTGCTTAACACGTTAATTGGAGTGTATGCAAAGTCCAAAAGATTATTTGATGCTCGAGAGTTGTTTGATAGTGTAAAAGAAGCGATTCGGTTTCATGGAATGTGATTATTGGTGGGCATGTGCAGAATGGACTTATGAATGAAGCTTTAGGTTTGCTTCGAAGATGATATCGACTGGAACCAAACTAGATACCGTCCACTTTAGCAAGCTTCCTTCCGTGCATATCTGAGTCAACTTCTGTAAATCAAGGTAAGGAAATCCATTGCTACATTTTAAGACATGATGTACATTTGGATGTTTACTTGAAGAATGCGCTTATTGATATGTACTTTAAGTGTAGGGAGGTTGAAATGGCACACAATGTTTTCAAGTATAGTACTTGACGTAGACATTGTCATATGCACTGCGATGATATCTGGTTATGTGCTTAACGGGTTGAACTCTGATGCCTTGGATATTTTTCGATGGTTGCTTTATAGGCAAATGAGACCAAATGCGGTTACCTTTTCAAGTTCTTTACCTGCTTATGATGGTTTGGCTGCTCTTAAGTTGGGTAAAGAATTGCATGGTCAGATATTAAAGAACGGGTGTCACTATAAAATGATGGTGTGTCTTTACCAAAATGATGGTTCATTAGAGACGACTTTGTAACAGAAAAACTGTCACTAATTGCCAATTCGTGGGTCACTATAAAATACAAGAAATTTTATTAGTGATGTTCCAACAACAGTTTCTTTTATGGCATTAGCGTTGGTATCTTTATATAGGAATTGATTTGCACACATTGACTATTGATTGAGACACACTAATCCATGCTTTATTTTTGTTTGTCATAGCTTGTGCTTTTTGATATAAGTTACTTCAAATATACTCAAGCTTTTTATATAACAGTAAGCAGCTTAACCTCATGAGGTGCTTATATATGCTCATTGTGTCTTTAAAACATAAATCGACAATATCTTACGAAAGGTCTTGATACATGCTTATGGTTTTACATTTTATACAGACAAACACAAAACACCCAAGTGCGATTAATGTTAATACACACATTTACTCATAATCATCATTAACATAACCTCATTATGATGTAATATACTACGTGGTGGTATATAGTAATGTTTTTTTTTTAAATGAGAAATGTGATTGGGGGGTGTTCAATGTTTGTTTTGACACATAAAAATAAACGAGCCTGAAATCATATAAAATCGAACCGAAATTTTTAATTAGTGTATGATTTGGATTGAAACCTAACTAAAGTATTTAATTAGTGTTTGGTTTTGATTTATGGTTTGACAAAAATTTAACCAAACAGAACCGAAAAACCCGAACATCTATATCTAGAGTAAATTGCAAAAATCGTCCTTGTGGTTTGGCTAAATTGCACGTTTCATCCTTGTGGTTCATTAAGTGCAAAAAACATCCAGATTTTCCACAGTTACATGCACTTTTGGTCCCCCATCACTAATTGCGTTAAGTGAGTTCCGTCAATAGTTACACGTTAGACCTTTTGGCTAACGGCCATTGCAGCCGCCTGTTTTTAACCGTTGCGACCTCGGTCCTTTAACCTAACGGTCATTTATAATTTAAATTTTTCGTCCCTTTTATCGCCTTTATCCGCTTAATACGCTTTTATAAGAAGGTTGCTTTCCTTTCCATAATTGATATGGAGATTTGTCACTCTTCTTTTATTCAACATTGTATTTGCAGCAAGACATGCTTCTCCTCATAGACTATAAGGAGCTCCTGAAGTAATTAACATTGAATTAATCATGTTACCATAAGTAGAACAAAATTCAGCAAAGTTATTAGATTCATATTCTCCTCCTCTATCAGACCATAGAATTTTGATCTTTTTGTCTAGTTGATTTTCAACTTCTGCCTTATATGTCTTAAACATTTTCAAGGCTTCATCTTTAGCATTTATTAAGTACACATAACAAAATTTGCTGCAATCATCAATGAAAGTAATATAATAATTCTTTCCTCCTCTTGATGGTGTTGCTTTGAAATCACATAAATCTGTATGGATTAAACCAAGTATTTCATTTTATTTTTCTACAGATTTGTGTGAATGACTTGTGTATTTCGATTCAACACATATTTCACATTTGGATATTTTATCCATTGTGCATTTAGGCAACATGCCTAAGTTTATCGTTCTTTGCAAGGAACGAAATTAACATGGCCTAATCTAGAATGCCATAAGAAAGAAGGATCAATAATGCCATAAAATTTTCGTCCCTTTTTATACGTCTTTATCCGTTTTAATACGTTTTGTCAGTTTTCATCTGTTTTTGTCTCTTTTTATCCATTTTTATTACGTTTTTCCGTTTATCGTTTTTGTCATTTTTCTTCTGTTTTTGTCCGTTTTTCTTACGTTTTTGTTCGTTTTTCTTACATTTTGTTCGTTTTTTTACGTTTTTGTCCGTTTTCATCCGTTTTGTCCATTTAGATAATAATATATGTGACTAACGACCATAAATAAAAAAGAATTAATACCTACATCACATTTTTTATGTATGATCACACTTGTGCATTATACGTTTAACAGACTGCACAACATCAGAATGCACAAATCATGATGATGATAAAAATATACGTGTAAATATCACCCTTAAATCAAAACAAGCGTGTAACAAACTATCATAAAAGAATCATTTGGGCATATGGCCAATTTATCGTGCGAGGTCCACCGTTTTGCTATTGAGTTAACCATAGCTACATTTTTCTTTTTAGGAAAGCAAATAGGCAATAACCATATAGTTGTTGAAAAGACTCAAAACCAAAGAATGATGATTGGAATTTGTGATTTTTCATTCGAGTGGTAGGAAAATATAGAAAAAATATTATGAAAAATATATGTATAATCTAAACTATAAGTCTTTGCAATATCGTTCTCAATATCAATCACTCGTACTAAATTACTAACTGAAGATGATCAGCCATTTTAAATTTCAATACTCAAAACCATGTGAAAGTAGTGAAAAGAATAAAATGCTCTAATTATTTTGTTTAGTTATTAGTCATTGGCAATTGAACTCCTGTAATATATGATATCCTACACTACTTAATTATTGTTTATTTGGATGGGCCAGCATATCTTCATGTTATTGTCATCTAAAAAATTGTTTAGGGTGGGCCATGGCATACCCCAAGTGATACTTGGCTGATTGGCTCCGTCCCTGCCAAAGAACAAACCAAACCGTGGTTAAAACTCAAAACTAATGGTGATTTCGGGAATACCCACATGAATCGAAAACAAAAATCGAACATAATCGAAAATCAAACCAAATTTGTAATTGAACCAAATTTGTCAAAACCGAACTGAACCGAATTAAATATTCGATTTTCGGTTTGGATATGATTTTGACAATCTAAACCAAAAACTGAACCGAAAACTGAATTCATATAAATATATATTTTTTATATATTTATATGCATAAAATGACCATTAAAACACTTCTAAATTATAAATATAATATTTTTAAGCTTCAAAACTTTTAAAAATATATGAAAAAAAAAAAATTAAGTAATTGGGTTATTTCATTCGGTTTTGGTTCAATTTAATCGATTTGAATCTGTTCGGTTCGGTTTGGTTTTCGATGGTTACCCGAAAACAATTAAACAAATTAACCGAACCGAATGAACCAAAACGCCGATGACCGAACCAATGTACACCTAGTTAAGTCGGTTTTACTTTTACATCTTAGGGCCTTGTAGTAAAAATTAGGGTCCGACCCGCTTGAATATGTATTCGATTAGTTAAGTTATTGGGCTCGTCATTCGCCTGCTTTTCCGCCATTGTATAGTCTTGCTGACCTTCTCATTTACTCATCGAGAGTCTTCCAAGTAAAGTAATTCCAAAGAAAAAAATAAATGTTGAGAAGTTCAAAGAAAATAATAAGGCAAGAAAAGTTGTTGTATTTCACTTATAATAAAGTTGGGTACAGTGTGAGTATTTATACAAAGAAAGTCAAAAGTCAAACTAGCTAAAACTACAACTACACTATAACCAACTACTGATTAAGAGCTTCGGGTACGGTGCGCCATGGGGCTTCGGCGCCACCCTATATGTCAAAAGTCAAACTAGTTTTTCTATATGTTTAGACATCCCTTATTATTTTATTTTGTCGATACTTCATATATTCATATATTACATGGATGAAAAGTTCATATCTTAGCATCGTGTACTCTTGCTCTCACCCAAAAACTATGCATTTCGGGTAGCTTGAAATTTGCTTCATTCAATGGTATGTTTTATTTCCATGTCAGTAGGTAGATGGCTTTTGGATGGTGCGATGACTTGAATTTAATTCTATGCATAAATGAAAAGAAGATGATAGGAAACAAGAAATAAATATGGTTGTTGGCCTTCCATGATGATTTAACATTCGATCAAATGGTATCCAAAGAGAGATTTACTTTCAAGATATGATAAGATGATACATCGAGAGATTTGAGAGAAACTACTTTAAGAACGACTTTGTAAGAAAATGTGTAATCAAATTAAAGTGTATGACTTGATATGAAGAATCACAAGAGATGGTGAAAAGAATTAATAAGTCACTAGATAGATTCTACATCAACAATGAGTTGAGTTGAATCTCTATCCAAATTCTCACAAGATGCAATGAAAAAATACTAGCCACTCATTTTTAAGTGGGTGACGCGACTAACCCGCTTAATAAACGTGTTCGGGTTAGAGTTGAACTTTTCAACACGATTAACTAAACAAGTCGGGTTAAGGTTGAGATAGATGAACCCGTTAACCCGAACCCGCCAACCCAATACTATGTAAGTCTTAACTTAAGTACCTAACATGGGATATGACTAAGAACATTTCTAACTTTGAAATGTACCAAAAGAACCTCTTATCATTCCACAGGAGATTTTCCCAAACATCATTATCATCCATGTTTTTCTCCCAAACACAAAGGAAGATTTAATATCCAAACTTGCATCAGTCTTAAAATCATGCTCACAACCTAACCCTAACCCTCAAGTAATACAACAAGGCCAACAAATTCATGCACAAATAATAGTCAATGGAATCAACCATGTGGGTCTATTGGGTTCAAGGTTACTTGGAATGTACATACTTTGTGGTAAATTTTATAATGCTAAAAATATTTTTCATCACCTTGATTTGTTATATGCATCACCTTGGAATTGGATGATTAGAGGGTTTACTATGATGGGTTGTTTTGATTATGCACTTCTGGTTTATTTTAAAATGTTGGGGTATGGGAGTTTACCTGATAAGTATACTTTTCCTTATGTGATTAAGTCGTGTGGGCGGTTGGGGGCGGTTCGTTTGGCGAAATATGTTCATTGTAGGATTAGGGATATGGGTTTTGAAAATGATGTTTATGTTGGTAGTGCTTTGATTAAGTTTTACGCCGAAAATGGTTGTTTGGATGATGCGGTGACTTGTTTGATTAAATGTGAAAGAGATGATGTGCTGTGGAATGTTATACTTAACGGTTACTTGAAGCATGGGGATTATGGGAATGTTTTGTTATTGTTTAATGAAATGAGAAGCTCGGAGATTAGACCGGGGTCGGTGACTTATGCGTGTGTTTTGTCTGCGTGTGCCTCTGATGCGCGTATTGGACTTGGTACTCAGCTTCATGGACTTCTTGTTAGATGTGGACTAGTGGATGATCCTCAGGTGCTTAACACGTTAATTGGAGTGTATGCAAAGTCCAAAAGATTATTTGATGCTCGAGAGTTGTTTGATAGTGTAAAAGAAGCTGATTCGGTTTCATGGAATGTGATTATTGGTGGGCATGTGCAGAATGGACTTATGAATGAAGCTTTAGGTTTGCTTCGGAAGATGATATCGACTGGAACCAAACTAGATACCGCCACTTTAGCAAGCTTCCTTCCGTGCATATCTGAGTCAACTTCTGTAAATCAAGGTAAGGAAATCCATTGCTACATTTTAAGACATGATGTACATTTGGATGTTTACTTGAAGAATGCGCTTATTGATATGTACTTTAAGTGTAGGGAGGTTGAAATGGCACACAATGTTTTCAAGTATAGTACTGACGTAGACATTGTCATATGCACTGCGATGATATCTGGTTATGTGCTTAACGGGTTGAACTCTGATGCCTTGGATATTTTTCGATGGTTGCTTTATAGGCAAATGAGACCAAATGCGGTTACCTTTTCAAGTTCTTTACCTGCTTATGATGGTTTGGCTGCTCTTAAGTTGGGTAAAGAATTGCATGGTCAGATATTAAAGAACGGGCTCGAAGGTAGGTGTTATGTAGAAACAGCAGTCATGGACTGTATGCAAAATGTGGAAGACTTGATTATGCGCATGAAGTCTTTGTAAAAATGTCTGAGAAGGATACCGTTTGTTGGAATTCCATGATTACTAGCTTTTGCCAGAATGGTCAACCAGGGAAAGCTATTGACCTTTTTCGTGAAATGGGTTTGGAAAGAGTGAATTATGATTCTGTAAGCATATCAGCTGCTCTTTCATGCGTGTGCTAATTTAGCATTACATGGGTATGGGAGAGCAATCCATGGGTTCATGACAAAAGGTGCATTGAAGACTGATCTATATGCAGAAAGTGCACTGATAGATATGTATGCCATGTGTGGAAACTTGGAACCTGCTAGGAATGTTTTCGACTTGATGCCAGAGAAAAGTGAAGTGTCGTGGAATAGTATCATTTCCGCATATGGAAACCATGGTCACCTTCAAGAATGTCTTTCTTTATTTCACCAAATGAAAGTTGACCATGTGACGTTTCTTGCAATAATTTCTGCTTGTGATCATGTGGGTTTGGTTGATGATGGTTACCACTACTTTAAGTCCATGATAAACGAGTATGGAATTGCAGCTCGAATGGAGCATTATGCATGCATAATTGATCTGTTTGGCCTAGCTGGTCGATTAAGTGAAGCCGTTGAAATCATCAAGTCTATGCCTTTTGATCCTGATGCTGGTGTTTGGGGCACATTGCTAGGTGCATCTAGGGTTCATAAGAATGTTGAGCTAGCTGAATTGGCTTCGACACATCTTTTTGAAATGGACCCCACAAATTCAGGGTACTATGTGCTGCTGTCAAATGTACAGGCTGATGCTGGAAAATGGGAAGGAGTCAATAAAACAAGAAACATGATGAAACTTCGAGGAATTGAAAAAGTGCCTGGTTATAGCTGGATTGAGGTGAATAATGAGACCCATGTTTTTGGTGCCGCTGACAAAAGTAACCCTCTATCTGATGAGATTTATACGACGTTAAAGAACGTATATTTGGTGCTTAAGGATGAAGGTTATGTAACACTTAAGAAAGAACATAACATGGTAGCATTTACTGGCTAAATTCTATAATGCATATGATCACTTTTGGAGAATTCAAGACTTCTAATTTTTAAGGAACTTTTATATACTGGAATTCCATATCATATACTCTATTGAAAAACTGCGTAGTATAGAAATTGCTTTTTATAATAGTCTGTCATTTAATCAATTTAATTTTTTAATAAAATCGCAAAACACTGAAAACATCAAATTTTAAATTATCTAACAGTGATCAGAAATGTAGAACAAACTATGTTTTCTTTATTAGAACTGTTTTAGTTATTCTATATTATATAATCACTTTCAAAACACTACGTCATCTATAAGATAATCAAAAGAACTCTGTCTGGTTATTGCTCATCCGACCAATGTATACACACATTTGCAGTATATGCCAAAGCATTTGTCAATTATGCTAATGATTTTTCATAAAGTTCTATGCAGTCAGTAACTCTTTCATGAAAAAGGACCATTGAAAAGTACCTAAAGAAAAACAAATTCTCGGTTCTTCCTAGTATGGCGTATGGGATGAAACTAAAAACACAACTTCACAAACCATTAATCATTCTAACTCAACTAACAATCTCAGCAAGAGTACCGGATGAGAGAAAAACAAGGTAGCAACTCAGAACCAGCAACTTTGGATCGATTTTCTTTTGGGGTATGATCTTGAAAACCACATCACGTGCTCCGACGGAAATATAAGTAGACTTTCTGTATATACAACACGAAACACGAAGCATGAAATTACATGTATACACAGGAGTCAAACATTAAAGCAGAATCGTTTTAAACTCTCTAACCTGAAGTACCCAGAAGCTTAGAAGTGCTTCTAAGCAAAATAAGGCAAATCCTACTAGATAGAAGATCTGCAAGATATAGATATGCAGATGGTAATAAGTTATGCTAACAAGTTATTATTGGTGATTGTGACTTGCAAGATGTATGAAAGGTGAAGGATAATAAATGGTACTAAAATGAACAAGCACAAAAGATATGTGTAAACACTAACCCCGACTATCATATGGTCAGAAAAGACATCAACAGCAGCAAGGATGCCCCTGTTGGTAGAAACAAGTAGATGACTGTAAAAAGATCGGCGTCGAGAACAAACATGTGAAGGAACCTATCATGATACTTACAAGGAATACCAAGCCCATATATGCAAACATTTACCCACCAAATTAATGTTGATCAAAATTTCAGAGTTTTGTTTTTTAAAGATTCAGTTTGTCATTACCATATCTATTTTATACTGTTGAAAAATTAAGCATGCAACGTTACATTGTTGGGGTCCAAGGTTACAGCTAGGCCAGCATTAGCATGATGTTAGGTCCTTTGAAAACAAAAAAATCTAAAAAACTGTTTACTGCTGTACTGCACATGTACAAATGTGTTTATGTCTCCAGTCATGTCAAAATTATATAGTCAAGATGATACTTACGTTAACGACTTCCCTTGAAAAACTATAGGAGGAGCAATAGCAGCAAATATACAAAAAACAAGGTGAAGCTGCAAAAATGCAATCAATTCAAATTGTAAGGGAAAATGAGAAGAAAGCAGCCGCCTAAATGTTTGATTGTTTAATAGCATAACTTACCAAGTAGAACAAGAAAACCAGGTGAAATTCTTAGCACTGTCAGTCCTGGCAACATATGAAAGAAAAATAAACATTTAGAACTGTTATCAGTAGTCGGTCACTCAAAGTAGTGTAACAGCTAAAATGCATACAAGACCCAGACTATGCCAGTATAACTATTTACAGTTCTTCATTCTCATTCGAGTCTGTTTTGTTAATATTCTTTTGCAAAGTTACCAATTTGCCCATTAGCAATCGATTTGGTGAGCCTGATTTCAGTTCTCAAAACCTGTTCAAATTTTTGTAACTAAGGTGTACATTTAAGTTAATTGATCATTGGTCAAAAACTTCATTAGAACTATGGACCATCTCAAGCATTGCCTTTTGTACTTTGATAGAAGGGGTAAACATAGTATCTTTAGTAACAAAAATATAAGTGCATACCTCATTGCACGATAGAGTGGCCTGTACCACAGGACATAGGAAAGGGTACTCGAGAAGAGCATAAAGCGTCGCAAGCAAAAAATCTTGACACCTGTACAGAAAAACATAAGTGGCGCATGTACAAACTGACCAACTTTCACAGTAGTTCCTCCAAATATTTTGAGATAATTAAGATAGATAATATAACTTACCACCGCCGTTAGTCCAACAGACAGTCACAGCTACCCATAGTAACATCTAACTCATTCTTTGATCAACAAAATACAGTTTTTCTTATCCATAACAGAAATGTAAATATCGAGACACGATTAAACAGAACATGTATATTAAGTTTACATCAGAGACCAGTTGTTCAGAAAAAATGTAAAACCAACCTTTTCCCTTCTTTCCAAATCCGACTCCCAATTTGAAAGCTCGTTTTCTTTTTCTTTGAATCCTGAAACACAATACAATTCAATGCAATAAGCATCCCACAGAGAGCTCAAAAGTACAAACTGAGGAAATAAATATTATAGGGGCTTTTGCATATATATCCTCCTGAAAATGCAAAATTGCATATATATCCAAAGCATGCATAAAAACCATTGTATTATGTGCATAAAAAACTTGTACAAAGGATATATATGCAATTATTCATTTTGGGAGGGATGTATATGCATTTTTAGTACACTGGTGTGGGTGTGCACACGGGTTTCAACCAATTTACATAAAATTGGGTCATTTGAGCTGTGTTCTGTCTGCACATTGAGGTTTATCCTCATGATGTTTACCCTATCAAATCATTCTTTATGTTTATATTATTCTTGTAAAAACACTCTTTTGTACTCCTAAGTAACGCATAAAGTTACAATAACAAATTTTGATAAATGGACAAAAAAAGGCCCGTTTTGACCCGTTACTTACACCGACCAAAATATCCTTTATCACCACCCTCAGTAACACTAATCAATGCACAAGCTGCCCATTTTTTGCAATAAAATTGTTCTGATGGTGATTCCGTATTTTAATAACCTACATCTTATTGCTTATTACTGTTCCACTGATCCAGTCATTCTGGTAACGTGTAAAAGATTTGTAAGATGATGCAAAATATGATGTTTTTGCCAAAAGTTGTACTGAACTTTGTAACCATGATTGAGATTTATCCATATATACTTATCATTGAAAGCTACGTTGGACGATAAACTGTCTCTCCAAACGATCAAAAAGGCCAGATTAAATTCACTTTTAACATAGTTGTTTCCTAACAGCAAAATAACACATGTTTATAAAATTAGCATATAAGTTACAAGTTCATTGCGGGTTTGATCTCTACTCTGTACACAGAGTGAGGATCACAAGAACCGGCCTTAGATAATTGATCCATCTTAGTCTGCAACTCTTCCCACTCCTCTGCAAGCCTGCAAGTCAAGAACACATACAAAATTACCTACGGACATATATGGATGTTAATATTGATTGTGTAGCATGATATTAACTTACCTGCATGAATGAGGACCGAACTCCAGCAGCCAAGACCATGGTTCATGATGTAATCTATGAGCTTTTGATATTCATCGGGTGACCATAAGCCCTTTTGTGCTTTAGCTTTGGCTTTTCTGATGATTTAAATCTCCTTGTGAAATGTGAATCTGATATACTAACCTTATGACTTTATGTATGTAATATAGACTATAAAGGGAAGACTCCTTAAATTTTAGTCTTTTGAAAGATGCTGAAGTTGGCAGACCACTGTTCACATTTTGTACTATGAAAATTACAAGTGTGAAGACTAATCTATGTTGGCTAAAACACTTTCTAAACTACACATTTACAACCACATAGAATTGCAATCGCGCACCCTTTTGAAACAAATTATCCTAACTAGAATCTTAAAACACTTTTCTCAGTTTCCCCTTCACTTTTCACCATTTTATTCCTGGACCTGCACGTGAGATAGGAAAGGAGACCGCCTGGTGGAAAGGCACCACGTGTTAAGTTATGGTAAGACCCATCAACACAACCAATTCCAACGCGTTTTGAGTGAAATCATATATATAAAGCATAAACATATCAAATAGTTTATGGCAGATTACAAGTCAAGGGAAGCCTGCAAGTACACTCTACACAACAGTTCCAAACAAGTCTCATAAAAATGGGTCATTTGAGTTGGGTTTTATCTCAAACGGGGCAAATGTTTACGTAAAAAGCAAACAAGGTCGAACATCTCAGAACTATCAAATCAAATCTTAAAAATTTTCAGACTATCCTTGTAAATAAACATTGCTTTGTAATCCTAACTAACGCATAAATTTCTAATAATGTATTTTAATAAGTAGACAAAAAAAACTGGCCTGTTTCGACCTGTTACTTACACCGACCAAACTATCCTTTATCAGCACCCTAAGTAACAATAATTTATGAATTAAAAGAAAATGGACGAAAGTGTTTCGGAAAAAAAAATTCATACAACCTCTTTGATTTAATAATTTTTTAGCAGATTACAAAAGTCAAGCTCTTAGTAGTATTACCTAGGCAGAAACCATTGGGCGGTGAGTACCAATTCATCATGTAGCAAATAATCACGAGAATCATTTCTGACCCTGATGTACCTTAAAGTGTAATTGATCTTAAACACAAAAGTGGCAATTGCTTGCTCGCTAAAGGGACAACCCCTCAATTGTAGCTCTCTTAGTTTTGGGCACCCTTTTGATAGCTCCAGAAGCCCTGCATCAGATTCTCCCATATAGCTTAGAGATAGATATCTTAGATTATGACCATACTCCCCAATGTATCCTAAACCCACATCCGTCAATCCAGCAACACAAAGATCAATATCTAGCCTTTCAAATTTTCTGCAACCCATTAGCATAGCTCGAACCCCCTTTTCTAGCGGTAGATCTGTTATATCGTCTTTAGCACGCAACCATATGCGTAAATCACGCAGATTCTTCAAATGAGTTCCCACACACTCGAAAGCTTCATTTGAAATATCTGAGAGTGTAACATTAAAATACTCCAAATTGATACATCCTTGGGCCAGAGCAATAAGTCCCATGTGAGTCACATGCCCACAATGGTTAAGTTTGCGCAATTTCTTGCAAAACTGACCAATAGCTTGCAATCCAATATCTCCACATATATCATCGTTTTCTAGAACTTCCAAATTGGGACACCTCTCAAACAAGGAACATTGGCAGTTACCTCCATAATCGAGATCCAATTCCCGTAGATGATTGAGATATCGGTGTAGAAAAGAGAATGAAGCTTCCTGCAACCCAGAATACGTAAACCACGAATATTCGGGGGGAATTCAAAACCACTATAATCCCAATCTTCATCAATAACCCCGTAACCAAAATGATCGAGCTTCTTAGCATACTTAAAGACTTCTCTGAAATCACTTAAAGACCGTGGATAAATATTCAGAGATACTAACGACTTGCTACATTTCTTTGCAATTTTTGCAACATCGTTCATACGGTACCTACCAAAGGGGGAATCAAAAGTTAACGACTCCATAACCGTGTTACTCAAAGCCAACTCATGTAACCATTTCCCATTTGGCCAGTAATCCTTTCCTATCCAGTTATCTTCTAAACGCAAACTTCTCAAACCAATAGCAATATCAATTAAACCATCCTCTGAAAACATTTTACACCCACGAATCTCTAAACTCCTTAAACTAGGACCTCGGGTTTCCGCCAAACGTTTGAGATCACAAGCTGACACAACCATATTCCGGATAGATAGAGATTTCAAACGCTCAAACTTAACGGCTATCTCTTGAATCCATGAGGTCACTGGAACACAACATTTCTCACCACGATAAAGTCCATTGGAATAAGACTTGAGTGTTAAGGACTCGAGGTTAGGGAATTTATGGCTTAAATGTTCGGGGTCAGGGGCGAAATGCACGTGGACAGTTAGGTGTTTACGCGTTAAAGAATCGATATCAAGATATTTGCTAGAGACTAATGAAACAGAATTAAGGTCATCCTTGTCTTGTATGTAAGGAATTACAGAATCGAAAACTAACTCCATATTTTTTTTATTTTGTATTTTTTTGGTAATGAATTCATCCAAATATTTCTAAATAAATGAGAAACAAGAAGAAGAATCAGAGTCTTACCGGAGCTTGCTTTGGAAATGGGGTTAGGGTTTCAGAATTTGGAAAGTGTTTTCGATAAGTTTATCCATCGATGTTCGTTATTACCTATATTCCACTATAAAGATCGAATCAATTATGCGAACCACGATTACGTGAAAGATCCGAACAAGGCGTTTGCTAAGTTGGAGAAGTTTTAGGGGGATTTTCGTAGATGGCAAAAGAAAATGCACTTTTATCCGACGAATCGAAAGTGGTATATGTTACGAGTACCCGTGCCACGAGGTTGTTGAGAATGAAACCGGAACGGACTCGTAATCGTTCTAAGTGGGAAAACGCACTACATATGTCGTGGTCATATTCTTAACGGTATGTCGATTCCTTATTTGATATTTATCAAAGCGTAGAGTCTGAAAAGAATTATGGGATACCCTGAAGCCAAATACATGGCGGAAGATGCGTCTAGTAAGAAATTCCTAGTTGGTAATTTTAATAACTATAAAATGGTAGACGCTAGGCTGTCATGGAGCAAGACCACAATTGCAAAGGATATTAGGACGGTTTATGCAAATATGATATGAAAATGGATGAATCAATTTACATCTCTAGTATCATAGATAAACCGCCCCTCTTGGAAGGATTTTAAAACAATCTAAAACATAAGAAAGAGGAATTGAATCGTTGAACTTGAAGTCATTTCCAAATTGAACAATCCATACGTGATATGGAAAGAGGTTACATTGGTGGTACTAAAACCATGGTGGTTCTTCGTGAACATGGTGGAGGAGGTGAATCCTCTAAGGTGGTAAAGGGAAACGAAAGTGGCAAAGCAATAACAACAAAGGTTCGATAAGAAACCAAAAGTGACTTGTTGAAGTGTGGGAAACCGGACACTTTAAGAAAGATTGCGGTCTAAGGGTGGAGGTAAAGGAAAACGAGGTGGTGCTAGTGGATCCAAGGATCACGGAAAGCAATCGGGTTTGTTTTGGAACCTCATTGATCATTCTGTTGAAAATTATTATGTATCAATAATTTACGAAACATTCTATGTACAGATGATGATTTATCATGGTGGGTGGATTCAGGAGCAACATGTCATGTATGCAAAAATCTTCAATGGTTCAAGGACTTTAAGCCAATTGAAGATGGATCTTTATTAAAGATGGGCAATGTTGCAACTGAACCGATTAAAGGACTAGGATCTGTTAATCTAGTCTTTACTTCTGGAAACTCTTTACTTTTAAACAATGTTGTGTATGTACCTGGTATTCGTAAGAACTTAGTATCTGGTATTGTATTAAATAATTGTGGCTACAAGCAAGTCTTGGAAAGCGACAAGTACATATTGTCAAGACATGGTACCTTTATTGGCTTTGGATATTTGAATGGCATGTTTAAATTAAATTTGGATGTTTCGTTTGTTAATAATTCTGTTTGCATGGCTTCTACTAGTTCTAGCAATAATTGTGGTATATCTGAATTATGGCATGCTAGACTAGGACACGTACATTATAAGAGAATGAAAGACATGTCAAAATGAGTCTAATACACCTTTTGAATTGAATGGTGAAAAGTGTAAAACTTGTGTGTTGACTAAGATAACTAGACAACCTTTCGCCAAAAATGTCATTAGAGATACTAAGGTATTAGAACTTGTACACGATGATTTGTGTGATTTTCATTCAACACCTTCACTTGGTAATAAAAGTATGTGGTTACTTTTATTGATGATGCTACTAGATATTGCTATGTTTACTTGTGTCATACAAAGATGAAGCTCTTGATAAGTTTAAAATTTATAAAGAGGAAGTAGAGCTTTATCATGGTGTGAAGATTAAAACACTTCGCGATAGGGATGTGAATATTATGATCCAAGTATTTTCAATCTCTTGGTATAATACATCGACCAACGCTCCATATACACCACAACAAAATGGTATATCCGAAAGAAAGAATAGGACATTAAAAGAAATGGTTAATTCCATGATATGCTATTCGGCCTTAGTGATGGATTTTGGGGTGAGGCTATGTTGACGACTGTTATCTATTAAATAGAGTTCTAATAAAAGGAACAAGATAACCCTTATGAACTTTGGTATAAAAAGGCACCAAACCGAGTTATCTCGAGTTTGGGGTCATGTAGAGTAAGTGGTAAGATTGGTGATCCTAAAATAAATAATATAGGTCAAAGAGGTATAGATTGTGTATTCACCGGCTATCCCGAGAATTCTAAGTGCTATAGATTCTATGTCATAGAACCTAATGATTATGTATCCGCACTCTATTGTTGAGTCACGAGATGTCGATTTTGGCAATGAGGATAGGTTTACATCTTTACCTAAACTGCAGACATGATTGCAAGTTCTAGTAACCTTGGTGCATCCGACCAAGTATTCGCTTTCTCCTTCCGAGCCTTGAGCCTAGAAGGAGTGTAAGAGCAAGAAAACCAAATCTTTTGGTGGGGATTTCCAACTATATCCGGTCGAAGGATCAAGGAATGAAATTCAATTTCAATATCAATATTGTTTCAATGTTGATGAAGATCCTAGGACCTCTGGTGAAGCTATGGCTTCAGGGATCTTTGCATTTTGGAAGAGGCAATCCAAGATGAGATTGACTCTATTATGCACAATAATACTTGGAAACCGTCGATTTACCACACGGTTTAAACCATTGAATAGTAAATGGATCTTCAAAAGGAAGATGAAGGTGGATGGAAGCATAGACAAGTATAAAGCGGATTGGTCATCAAGGCTTTAGACAAAAGGAAGGTATTGATTTCTTTGACACCTATGCTCTGTTGCTAGGATTACCACCATTAGATTATTGTTAGCACTTGCTATACATAATCTTGTAATTCACCAAATGGATGTTAAAACACCTTTCTCGAATGGTGAATTGGATGAAGAGATTTACATAAGACAACCTCGAAGGTTTTGTCATGCCCAGTAACGAAAACAAGGTTTGTAAATTGGTTAAGTCTCTTTATGGCTTGAAGCAAGCTCCCAGCGGTGCATCGAAATTTGATGATGTTATCTTGTCTAATGGTTTTGCATTAAACCAAGCGAGACAAGTGTGTGTCAGCAAGTTTGATGCTTACGGTAAAGGAGTAATCATTTGCTTGTATGTTGATGACATGTTGATCTTTGGTGCGACCAAGATCAAGTTGATGCAACAAAGAATTCTTGTCCTCTAAATTTGAGATGAAGGACATGGGGAGGCGATGTGATTCTTGGCATTAAGATCATACGTGGAGAACATGGCATTACTATCTCTCAATCACATTATATTGAGAAGATGTTGGATAAATTTAATCTGAAGATTGTTCTCCAATAAGCACTCCTATGGATCCCACAACAAAACTTGTGCCTAATAAAGGTGTTCTTGTGAATCAACTTGAATATTCAAGGGCTATTGGATCTTTAATGTATGCCATGATTAGTACTAGACCGATATAGCCTTTCTTTGTTGGAAAGTTGAGTAGATATACTCACAATCCAGTGTTTAATCCATTGGCGAGCAATTAATCGAGTATTTATGTACTTGAAGGAACAATGGATTATGGTTTGACTTATAGTGGATTCCTTACATTCTTGAAGGTTATTCAGATGCAAGTTGGATTTCAATCGGGAAGATCATTCTTCCACAACCGGTTGGGTATACCTACTTGGAGGTGGTGCCATTCTTTGGGCATCTAAGAAGCAAACTTGCATAAGCGATTCAACAATGGAATCGAGTTTGTGGCATTAGCGGTGGTAAAGTAAAGAAGTCGAATGGCTAAGGAACTTAATTTATGAAATTCCATTGTGGCCTAAACCGATATCATCCATTTCTATCGATGTGATAGTCAAGCTACTTTGGCTAAGGCATACATCAAGTATATAATGGGAAGTCTAGACACATAGGTGTTAGACATAGCATATTACGTGATCTTATCACGAATGGTGTGATATCGTGGTGTTTGTGAAAACACAACACAATTTAGCCGATCATTTAACCAAAGGGTTGAATAGAGATCTCGTGAAAAATTCGGCTATAGGGATGGGATTAAAGTCCATCGAAATCTCTAATATCAAGATACCCAATTCCATCTAGTATGACGCTAGGTCTTTGAATTCAATGTGGAAGGCTTAATATTTAGAGATTGGAACACATTAGAAGATTCATCCCAAGGTATGTGTTCGCACCTACAAGTTAGGGAGGTTGAATGAATATATTCTTAATAGCTTTTTGACAAATTGCATTGTAGGTGCAAGACTAAAAGAGCTACCTATATGAGCATGAAGTTTAGCCGCTTCAAGAAGCGGGACTTGGCTTTGACATGCTTATGAAGGATAAGGACATAGGCTAGTAAAACATATGTCAAGATAGAACTACTATGTATGTAAACTTTTGTGTACATTATCTTCGTATTCATATTGAATTCCGGGTTCAATCCTTAGCGACACCGGTATTCGAATATTTGGAATGTGTAATGTACTAATGTGAAATTCAATAAATCACGACATTTCATTTATGCAAAAGTTTGATTGTTTGAGATTACTTGTTTTAGTTAATCAAGGATTGCACTAAAATAGGGAGGACAACCCGTACTTTCGTGTCATTTCTCAAAACAATTCATGCTTCACAATTTCAACATTTATCGTAAACTAGGTTTACGTGTTCCAAATTGCGTAACCTTAATGGTTTAGCGCTAATTCATGATCATATCATCACGAACATTTCATATGGACTAAGTTTAGTCTACATTTCATTAGCATCATTTGCATCATGTTAGTTCATTCATGACTTTGCATTTCACATTAAACGCGTAAATTTTATATTAAATAAACGTTATCGCGTAAGTTATTATTTTGAACATTTAATCCGATACTTCCAAAATGATCCCGATATATTTTATACTTACATTTAGTTTATAAAACTATATTTTGAGTTTACCTAGTGTTTTAAATTTATTTTGTATATAAATCGTTAAATTTATATTATTACGACGCTTTTCTTAAAAATTACACGATAATTATTATATCACTCAAATTTTACAAGGAATGTATTTTACAATTTTTATGATCTCATTATACTTTACTTTGATCTATTAAAATTACTTTTACCTAAAACTACCTTAAATACACTAATGTATATACAATTTCACAAGTTATCTTTACTTAATTACATTACACTTATACAATTATATTTACAAATTTAAAAAAAAAAAATATATATATTGTAATCCCTCCCCTCGGCCGACCAAGGGGGTTGCATTTATTTGGTTGGTAAGTTTTTCTTGATTGTATAGATTTATACACTAAGTTACTACTTCACTCATTCATTCATTCATTCAATAATTCAAAGTTAGTAAAAAGTGTTTTCTCTCTTTGTTTCTTCTTCCAGAACCGGTTCTACATAAGGTGTTTAGAAGGGATCATCAAAATTTTCAAGCTCAAGTATAAACAATCTAGATACACTCTTATTAAAGGTTTTGAAATAAAACCTAGGGTGTTTAGGTTAATCCTTGTTCTAATCACCTCATCATAGTAGCTTGTAAGCATATCACTTTCATTTTATATCTTTCATTTTCATTTCATATGTATTTCTTCATTTTCTAGCAAGCATGCAAGACTTATTGTTATTTATACCATTTTAACATTGATTTTTAGAGTTTTATACATATAAGTCATCCTATAATTTATCCCTTGTTATATATTGGTCTTGATGATGTTTAGGAACCCATGACACCCTAAGAAGGTGTATGGTAGGATTAGAATAGCTTTGGAGTTGTTTTGAAGGGATTGGAATAGGTTTAGTACGAGAAAACTATTTTCGACAAGTATAAAAGTGGTCTGATCTTGTTTTGCATTTCTGGAAAATCCGACAGTAGACATGAGTTTTGGCCTAGATAATTAGAAAATATACTTTAAAACGAATCCGTGGTCGCTTGAACGGATTAAAACGGAGTTATAACGAAGAAGTTATGAATTTTTCAAGTTTGACGACTAAATATATACGCCCGAAAATTTCAAGAACCTATTTTAGTTTTGTACGAGTCAAAAACGAGTCTTAAGCTTTATAAATTATTTCGACTTATCAAAAATATATTAGTATACTTTGATACGGCTAAGGACGATAATACGAGAAAACGGATTTATAACGACTAAAATATACACGCTTTCATAAAATTGCCGTAACTTTATTATTTTAGAAAAACTATATTATTTTTACGAGACAAGTGTTACGGTAAACAAAACGACCATGTTGAAGGCTATTTTTAACGATGATGTAGAACTTTTTGTAACGAGATGTCTTCTAATAAAATCGAGATCACCAAGCATATTTTTCAAAATGACTAACCGTTTGTATAGCGGAGTTGTAATAAATTATTTACGGTTGCTTAAACTTTGCCGAAACTCACTTTTTACACAACATTTGGACAAAATCACCATATTTAACCTCTATTATCTTTATGTTCGAGACCTCTATGACGAAAACTCATGTACTAAAACTTCTAGATTTTGATACAAGCTTTCCAAAACCGTCGAGTTCGCTTCCTAACGCTCGACGACACCATTTTACGACTAGCTTTTCAAGCCATTTTGTCACTTTCATGAAATTTCCGACGACATTATTTTACTACTAAAAGTTAAAATTTCACAATAAATCATTAATAAACTATTGTAGGATGACATTTTGACGTAAATACTTGTAAAGTAATTTAAGAATGGTCAAGACGTCAAAAGAGTATTTTTCGACGATAAGTATTATTTTCAAAACTCACAAATGGTATAAATAACATACGAAATGCATGCATAACATTACATCATAACTCATTACATATCATATCATTCGTAATAGGTCAAGATTAAAGTATCACGCTATACCTCGTTGTACTCACTCTTGTCATCATACCAATTTATCAAGTGAGTTTTCATAGCCCCGTCAGTACATGTTTAATTATTTTCAAACCTACGGGAGAATACATTGCACAACATTTTTATTACGATACCAAGTATGTTAAATTCATTTACATTGCTTAAGTTACCACATGCCAATTGAAAGTCCCCATTATATTACATGAACCGTTAATCATAGAAGCGAGGGTGAGTGGATAGATCTATCGAGGGTGACGCCCATCCGGGTTGGTGAATCCCAACTAGTCATACGGATGCATTTCATTTAATAACATTATTGAGTTGTCCGCAAACACTCATTGGGGCACATCATGAATGCCTAGTTTCGTGTCATGGACTTATTGCAATTGTAACATTTTTCCGTGACATGATTGTCATACCGGTCTATACTTGCGTAGTCGATAAAACATTTACATAAACCTATGATTTCTCACCAACATTATTGTTGACCGCTTTAGCAATGTATTTTCGTGTAACTAAGGCATACTCATCATGGCATGGTTAAGGAACCTTTTGAGTCGCGGCGCCGACTTATATCATTGTACATTATGGCACTTTCTTTCAAAACATCGCTTGGACTTGTAATATATTTATATTTCCGCAAACTTTATAAACTTTGGGACCTATGTTGTAACTCCGAACGCTTTTATTAAATATCCAACGATGTGTTTTTAAACGACACTTTAGGTCGCTCAATATAACTGTGATTGTGGTGCTATGACGCTCTATCCCTGTGAATTCCATTCCGCAAAATGTAAATTGGGGTGTGATGATTGGTACCGAGCTACGCTTATAGAGAACTAGGTTGCATCATTGACCCTAGACTATAGCTACATTATCATAGCATCTCATCATTTCATCATAAGTGCATATTCACTTTTCATGGATTCATATACACTTTATTCGAGTTATTTACTTTCATTTCACATCGGTTGTCACAGAGATGTCTTCGATTCACATCCCATCACTATATCATCGGACACTAACACGGAAGATGTCCCGCCTAACCCTAACATGGATGATGCCTTATCGCACTCCACCGAGATCTTATCTTCGATTGGCTCTACTCCACCTTTCCACCTATTATGACCGACACGGAGATCGAACCCTTCGAGGAGGGCGAAGTCGCACCTACTCCACATGTTAGCCCCGCCATGACCCGATACACCCACCATCACCACTACTACCATCATCATCATCATCCTCATCGTATTTTCTTAGGGATCCTTTGCCACATCGACTTGCCGCTCAAAAGCGTGCTTGCTTTGACATCCCGACACCACCATCTACTGAACCCGAGCCACCGTTAGGTTCGAGTTAGGCGAGAGCTCTAAGGCTCGCAATGCTAGATGCCTTCACCGAGGCGTTAGGAGCTCGTATAGATAGTCGCAGATTCAGATAGATAGGATGTCGCGGCAGTTGGAGGAACTGCTGTTAGATAGACTAGGGACCATTGAGGAGGAGGTCGAGGGCCCGTGATAGGCGTGGTTTCTATTGATTTGGCACATCGAGTATACTGCATAGGCGCTAGAGGACGTGGAGCGATTGTCGAGTTGAGGCAGGAGATGCCCGAGTTATACGACAGAGCCGAGATGGCACAGACGAGTTACGCACGTCAGCATGTGAGTTATCACTAGCTCGTGAGAGTATTGTTACCTTACTGGTGGTCGATTGGAGAGTTGAGGAGTTTGGTTGCTAGCTTGACTACTCGTGTTCGAGATCTTCGTGATCGAGCCATGAGCACCATGAGGTGCCTTATGTAGACTTTTATCATGTATAGTTTTGACTACTATTATCCTAGTCACGAGGTGTGTGACGTAGTTTAAAGAACTTGTTGTCTTTTGGTTGTTGTACAAACAAATGTATCAAGTATTGACTCTACTATGTAGGAATGGTTTTTATTATCTATGATATCGGTCCATGTAGGCCGAAATTTTCATGTATATTATCCACGTGTGTTGTGATTATATTTGTGATATTTCGTTATTGTTCCGCCAGGATTCCATTTACTTTATGCATGTTGTGGTTGTGGATATATTTGTGTGATGGTTGTTTCTACTTACGAGTTCTCATGATTGTTTCATCTTGTGATTTTGAAGAGTAATGGCGCCAAAGAAAGCCACACCGAAATGACCCAAGCGGCTATTCAAAAGTTGGTGAATGATAGCATAGCCGATGCTCTAAGGATTGAAAGGGAACGCTGGTCGCCGCCGCCGAGGTCATGGTCGCCGGCCGCTAGGCTTGTCACGCCGCAGGAAATGCAGGAGGATCCGAGTTAAAACTTGTTCGCATAAGGATTTCAAAAGTGGAGATCCCACGAAGTTTAGAGGTAATCAAGGAGCCACCGCCATGGTTCGATGGTTTGAGAAATTGGAGTCCGTGTTTTTGCTATGTAATTGCCGGATGATAGTAAGGTCAAGTTTGCTACGAGTACATTACTTGATGGAGCATTGTCGTGGTGGAACTCTTATGCTCACCGATGGGAATGGAGAATGCTTTCAAGCTTACTGGGAGCAATTCAAAGGTTTGGTAACTAAGAAGTTTTGTCCTCGCACGAAGTGAAAAAGTTGGAGATGTAATTCTATGAACTAGTAACTATTGGGTATGATATTGACACTTACATTCGGAGATTCCAAGAATTGGCCGCGTTATGCCCGCTCTATGGTTTCGGATAACGAGAAGTTACTAGAGGCTTTCATCGGGGACTTCCCGAGGTTATTCAAGGAGATGTGACTTCGCTTGATCCACAAACAATCGAGGAATCTATTAGAGTGACTCGTGCTTATGGCACAGTAGTGAAGAGAGGTAAGTACACCAACACCAACCGAAACAACAACAACAACCCCAACAACCGCTCAATTACAACAATAACCGAACCAACTACAACAACAACAATAGCAACAACAACAAGCGAAAGTGGGACAACACCGAGGTAGAAATGCTACTCAACAACCACCCAAGAGACAAGAGGTTGCAAAGGCTTATGTCATGGGTCCAAAGGAAGGAAAAGGGTACTCGGGGTTTTGCCTAAGTGTGATAGGTGTTCGAGTCATCACAAACCGGTCGATGTCCCGATCCATGTGAGAATTGTAAGAAAGTTGGTCACCGAACTAGGGATTGCAAGTCGCAACAAGTTACATGTTTTGGTTATGGAGAACGGGACACTACAAGTCCGAATGTAAAAGGGAAGGAACCAAGGAAATCGAATCAAGGAGGAATGGCACAAGGAAGAGCTTACGCCATAGGAGGCGGAGAAGCTGGGAGGACCCGAATGTTATCACGGCACGCCCTTATCAATAATCGTTACGCATCGCTTTATTTGATTCGGGAGCCGATAAAAGTTTTGTGTCCACTACATTTGCACCTTTACTCAACATTAAACCAACCACATTAGACATATCATACATCGTTGAATTAGCTAATGGTAACTTAGTTAGCACCAACACCATTGTCCGTGGTTGCACATTCAATTTTCTAAATCATCCCTTCAACATAGACCTTATGCCCGTAGAACTTGGTAGTTTCGACGTCATTATCGGCATGGATTGGTTATCCAAACATCGCAAAAATCATTTGTGATGAAAAGTTGTTCATCTTCCTTACAACGGCGAAACTTTGATTATTCGTGGGGAACGGGGAACTAGACTTAGTATCATATCATGCATCAAACGAGAAGTACATAAAGAAAGGTTGTTTTGCTTTCTTAGCCCATATAACCGAGAAGAAGTCGGAGGAGAAGCGACTTGAAGATGTACCAATTGTCCGAGAATTTTCTCAAGTCTTTCCCAAGACTTACCAGACTTCCACCGCACGACAAGTAGAATTTCATATTGACTTAGTGCCCGAGTCGCACCAATTGCGCGAGCACCTTACCGCCTAGCACCATCCGAATGCAAGAGTTGTCTAATCAATTGCAAGAACTTCTAGACAAAGGATTCATTAGGCCGAGTTCCTCGCCTGGGAGCACCGGTCTTGTTTGTGAAGAAGAAAGATGGATCCTTCGAATGTGTATAGATTATAGAGAGTTGAACAAGTTAACGGTGAAGAATCGTTACCCACTCCCCGTGATCGACGACTTGTTCGATCGGTTGCAAGGTTCTAGTATCTACTCCAAGATTGATCTCGTGTCGGGTTACCATCAACTTAGAGTTCGGAGGAGGATATTCCAAAACAGCGCTTAGAACACGTTACGGTCATTACGAGTTTCAAGTGATGCCGCTCGATTGACTAATGCACCGCGGTATTCATGGATCTCATGAATAGAGTATGTAAACCGTATTTGGACAAGTTTGTGATAGTGTTCATTGACGACATATTGATTTACTCAAAGAGCAAAGAAGAGCACGAAGAGCATTTAAGGACGATTTTAAGACTACTCAAGAATGAGAAGTTGTATGCCAAATTTTCAAGTGTGATTTTGGAATCACAAAGTGCAATTTCTTGGTCACGCCATTGATAGTCAAGGATTACAAGTTGATCCCGCAAAGATTGAAGTCAGAAAAGATTGGGCTACTCCAACAAATCCTACGTAAACCGACAATTTCTAGGACTAGCGGGTATTACCGAAGGTTCATCAAGGTTTTTCAAAGATAGCTAGACCTTTGACCAAGTTGACACGTAAAAACAAGAAGTATGAATGGGGAAAGAAACAAGAAGTCGTCAGCTTGTTGAAGCAAAAGCTTTGCAAGGCGCCAATTTTGGCACTACCAAGGAATTGAGAACTTCGTAGATATTGCGACGCTCGCATAAAGGACTTGGGGTGTTTTAATGCAAAACGAGAAGGTGATAGCGATGCTTCTCGACAACTTAAGGTTCATGAGAAGAATTACACCACTCATGATCTCGAGTTAGGAGCCGTAGTTTTTGCACTCAAGATTTGGAGACACTACCTTTACTTGTACAAAGTGCACAAAGTGTTTACGGACCACAAAAGTTTACAATATATTCTTGATCGAAGGAGCTTAATATGAGGCAACGCCGTTGGTTGGAGTTACTCAATGACTATGATTGTGAAATCAAGTATCACCCGGAAAAGCCAATGTTGTGGCCGATGCTCTTAGCCGGAAAGAGAGGCCCAAACCTTTAAGAGTTCGATCATTAGGAATGACGATTAATTCACCTTTACCATCGAAAATCCACGAAGCACGATCGAGGCACTTAAGGAGGAAAACCGACCAAGTGAAAAGCTTTATGGTATGCCCGAAACGCAAATGGTTTTGTAAAGAGAGCAGATGGAGTATTATGTTTCAAGGATAGAATGTGGTTCCATTGTATGGCGGAATACGAGAATTGATTATGCATGAGTCGCATAAGTCAAAGTATTCTATTCACCCGTGATCGGATAAGATGTATCAAGATCTTAAGAAACTTTATTGGTGGCCGAACATGAAAGCGGAGATTGCCACGCACGTTAGCAAATGCCTTACCGCCTAAGGTAAAAGTCGAATATCGAAGCCTTCGTGATTACTCCAACAACCGAAATTCCTCAATGGAAATGGGAACGACACGATGGACTTTGTTACAAAACTTCCTAAGACATCGGAGGTTACGACGCTATTTGGGTAATTGTTGATCGCCTTACCAAATCAGCCCATTTCATACCAATTAGAGAGACTTATTCCATGGAACAACTCACTAGACTTTATGTCAAGGAAATAGTCTCGAGGCACGGTGCACCAATTTCTATCATTTCCGATGAGATAGTCGATTCACTTCAAACTTCGAAATCATTGCAAGATTCATTTGGAACCGATTAGAGATGAGCACAACATATCACCCACAAACCGACGGTCAAAGTGAAAGGACAATTCAAACGTTAGAAGATATGCCGAGGGCATGTGTGATTGATTTTGGAAATGGTTGGGCTAACCATTTGCCATTGATAGAATTCTCGTACAACAATAGTTATCACACCAAGATAAAGATGGCACCATTCGAGGCACTCTATGGTCGAAAGTGCCGATCACCGCTTGTTGGGCCGAGGTTGGAGACGCACAACTCATCGGGTCCGTAAATGGTACGGAAACAATGTAAAAGATAGTTCAAATTCGAGATAGACTCGAACCGCCGTAGTTTACGTAAAAGTTACGCAGATGTTAGACGCAAGTCATTGGAATTTCAAGTGGGCGACAAAGTTATGTTGAAAGTATCGCCTTGGAAAGGCGTGGTACGATTTGGAAAACGCGGAAGTTGAACCCGAGGTACATTGGACCATTCAAGATTTTGAGCGTAGTCGGTCCCGTAGCTTATCGACTTGATCTTCCGTCGAACTTAGTCATGTACACAACACGCTTCACGCTTCAAACTCAAGAAATGTCTATCGGACGAATCACTCGTTATTCCATTGGAAGAAGTTCAACTCGACGATAAACTCAATTTTGTGGAGGAACCCGCAGAAATCATGGACCGCGAGGTCAAGCAGTTGAAACAGTAGTCGTATTCCTATCGTGAAGGTTCACTGGAATTCTCAAGAGGTCCCGAGTTTACTGGGAACGGAAGACCAGATGCGCCTCAAGTATCCTCATCTTTTCACCGACAACCGTTAGACCTAATAACGATTGAATTCGGACCGAATTCCTTTTGGATGGGCGAATGTGACAACCCGTACTTTCGTGTCATTTCTCAAAACAATTCATGCTTCACAATTTCAACATTTATCGTAAACTAGGTTTATGTGTTCCAAATTGCAGAACCTTAATGGTTTAGCGGCTAATTCATGATCATATCATCACGAACATTTCATATGGACTAAGTTTAGTCTACATTTCATTAGCATCATTTGCATCATGTTAGTTCATTCATGACTTTGCATTTCACATTAAACGCAAATTTTATATTAAATAAACGTTATCGCGTAAGTTATTATTTTGAACATTTAATCCGATACTTCCAAAATGATCCCGATATATTTTATACTTACATTTAGTTTATAAAAACTATATTTTGAGTTTACCTAGTGTTTTAAATTTATTTTGTATATAAATCGTTAAATTTATATTATTACGACGTTTTTCTTAAAAATTACACGATAATTATTATATCACTCAAATTTTACAAGGAATGTATTTTTACAATTTTTATGATCTCATTATACTATACTTTGATCTATTAAAAATTTCTTTTACCTAAAACTACCTTAAATACATTAATGTATCTACAATTTCACAAGTTATCTTTTACTTAATTACATAATACTTATACAATTATATTTACACAATTTAAAAGAAAAAAAAAATAGATATTTTGTAAATACTTCCCCCCTTGGCCGACCAAGGGGGTAGATTTATTATGGTTGGTAAATTTCTTCAATGTATAGATTTATACTCCAAGTTACTACAACACTTCATTCATTCATTCATCTCATAATTCAAAGTTAGTAAAAGTGTTTTCTCTTTGTTTCTTCCTCCTAGAACCGGTTCTACATAAGGAGTTAAGAAGGATCATCAAAATTTTCAAGCTCAAGTATAAACAATCTAGGATACACTCTTATTCAAGGTTTTGAAATAAAAACCTAGGGTGTTTAAGTTAATCCTTGTTCTAATCACCTCATCATAGTAGCTTGTAAGCATATCACTTTCATTTTATATCTTTCATTTTCATTTCATATGTATTTCTTCATTTTTTAGCAAGCATGCAAGACTTATTGTTATTTATACCATTTTTACATTGATTTTTAGAGTTTTATACATATAAGTCATCCTATAATTTATCCCTTGTTATATATTGGTCTTGATGATGTTTAGGAACCCATGACACCCTAAGAAGGTGTATGGTAGGATTAGAATAGCTTTGGAGTTGTTTTGAAGGGATTGGAATAGGTTTAGTACGAGAAAACTATTTTCGACAAGTATAAAAAGTGGTCTGATCTTGTTTTGCATTTCTGGAAAATCCGACAGAGACATGAGTTTTGGCCTAGATAATTAGAAAATATACTTTAAAACGAATCCGCGGTCCGCTTGAACGGATTAAACGGAGTTATAACGAAGAAGTTATGAATTTTTCAAGTTTGACGACGAAATATATATTTTCCGAAAATTTCAAGAACCTATTTTAGTTTTGTACGAGTCAAAAACGAGTCTTAAGCTTTATAAATTATTTCGACTTATCAAAAATATATTAGTATACTTTGATACGAAGCTAAGGACGATAATACGTAGAAAACGGATTTATAACGACTAAAATATACACGCTTTCATAAAGTTGCCGAACTTTATTATTTAAGAAAACTATATTATTTTTACGAGACAAGTGTTACGGTAAACAAAACGACCATGTTGAAGGCTATTTTTACGATGATGTAGAACTTTTGTAACGAGATGTCTTCTAATAAAATCGAGATCACCAAGCATATTTTTCAAAATGACTAACCGTTTGTATAACGGAGTTGTAATAAATTATTTACGGTTGCTTAAACTTTGCCGAAACTCACTTTTACACCACATTTGGACAAAATCACCATATTTAACCTCTATTATCTTTATGTTCGAGACCTCTATGACGAAAACTCATGTACTAAAACTTCTAGATTTTGATACAAGCTTTCCAAAACCGTTGAGTTCGCTTCCTAACGCTCGACGACACCATTTTACGACTAGCTTTTCAAGCCATTTTTGTCACTTTCATGAAATTTCCGACGACATTATTTTATTTATAAAAGTTAAAATTTCACAATAAATCATTAATAAACTATTGTAGGATGACATTTTGACGTAAATACTTGTAAAGTAATTTAAGAATGGTCAAGACGTCAAAAGAGTATTTTTCGACGATAAGTATTATTTTCAAAACTCACAAATGGTATAAATAACATACGAAATGCATGCATAACATTACATCATAACTCATTACATATCATATCATTCGTAATAGGTCAAGATTAAAGTATCACGCTATACCTCGTTGTACTCACTCTTGTCATCATACCAATTTATCAAGTGAGTTTTCATAGCCCGCCGTACATGTTTAATTATTTTCAAACCTACGGGAGAATACATTGCACAACATTTTTATTACGATACCAAGTATGTTAAATTCATTTACATTGCTTAAGTTACCACATGCCAATTGAAAGTCCCCATTATATTACATGAACCGTTAATCATAGAAGCGAGGTGAGTGGATAGATCTATCGAGGGTGACGCCTCCATCCGGGTTGGTGAATCCCAACTAGTCATACGGATGCATTTCATTTAATAACATTATTGAGTTGTCCGCAAACACTCTGTTGGGCACATCATGAACAGCCTAGTTTCGTGTCATGGACTTATAGCAATTGTAACATTTTTCTGTGACATGATTGTCATACTCGGTCTATACTTGCGTAGTCGTATAAAACATTTACATAAACCTATGATTTCTCACCAACATTATTGTTGACCGCTTTAGCAATGTATTTTCGTGTAACTAAGGCATACTCATCATGGCATGGTTAAGGAACCTTTTGAGTCATGGCGTTGACTTATATCATTGTACATTATGGCACTTTCTTTCAAAACATCGTTTGGACTTGTAATATATTTATATTTCCGCAAACTTTATAAACTTTTGGGACCTATGTTGTAACTCTCGAACGCTTTTATTAAATATCCAACGATGTGTTTTAAACGACACTTTAGGTCGCTCAATATAACCGTGATTGTGGTGCTATGACGCCTATCCCTGTGAATTCCATTCCCTTGACCGCAAAATAGAAGACAATCCAAATTGGGTTTGTAAAAGCAGATTAATAGTCAAAATAAAAATGGTGAGGACCTAGGTTGCAAAAGAGGCTTGAACCTTAGAGACTATTTTGGTTAATGTGATATAGATAGTAATTAATGCTACACTTGTTGTTACCGTAGCATCCTCCCGATCTTTAGTATATATAAATATCTCTCGCACGCATACGTGGTTTTAACAAAAAAATTATTTTGTATTAATACTGAATATTGTGTCTTTAAATGTAATTGCATATAACTATATAGTTATAAGTTTCGTGCACGCATGAAACTTACACATAAATCAAATTTTAATATTTTAATTCAGTATATACACATATAAGAATTTCCCATGAAAATTGTGATATAAGTACAACTAATACTTATACACGAGTTTTTCATTATATATTAATATCCATTAGAATTTGGTAAAATATTTGTAAAAATTTCTGTTAGATAACTCAAGATTTAATCTTATTTAGCTGACAAAGATGTTGATGTTGTTATTTAAGTTTCACTACTGATATTATGTTGTACACATGATGCAAGTTTAATAGCACATAATGAGCGTTGGTAAAGTTTAAGTATACACCTTATAGTTTTTTAAAAATGTTTTTTCTACATATCCTTATATAAATAAATAAGAATTACATGAATCATTGTTATAAGTACAATCGCTACATTTGTTTTTATATTAAATTAATCAGACTTACAATTTGATAATTATATTCCTGCTTCGCAATTTAGTCGTATTTAAAATGTAAACTCATGTCTACATAGGTTAAACTTTTAAAATGAAATAAATGAATCCTTATTGAACGATATATAGTAAAAAATTGATACTTATAATCTTATGCAAATTTATATGTTGTTATTTTAAAACAACATATACATTGTATTTTTAATATAGAAAGTATAAAGGTATAAAGTATAAGGGGTATTTGTTTATAATCCAAAGTTATTAAAAAATACGAGGCTAATAATATTACACTTAACTCTATATAAATTTTAAAAATTCAACCACTAAAGTTTTATTAATTACCTCATCTTTTTTTAAGTTTTTATTTTCACAAATTTGACACCTATATTTTTATGTGTTTTTTTTATCAACCAAATTTCTCCACCAAATTTATTAAAGTTTGACCAAAATCAATTTAATTTTGACTTTATTAACCATTACATCACACGATTTTGCTTACGTGGCAAAATCGAGCCTCCTATTGGCCCAATTGTTTTTCAATAAGAATGAATTGACAAAATTCTCCGAAATGATGTAATTCTATTATATAAAAGATATTGATATGATGACCCAATAAGATGATTTGAAACCAAATGGGCCTCATTTACTTCAACTAGTTTTTAAACTAGAAACCAGCTGGAAAATAGATATGACTTGCTATTTCTTAACCCTCTTTCAAAGATCATTTTCACATATCTTTAACTTCAAATTGATACTTTCATTATTAAATTTTATTTTAAATACTTTCATAATTTTTCTGGTGTAGCACAACTTGCATTATTAAAATAGTTGGAGATAGCAAGTCTTTATTTTTCCATTTCTTTTTGGATAATTCTTGGGGGTTAAGTTTTGTTGAAAACGTGTATAGAGTTCTTTTTGGTATCACAAAAGACAAAAGGAATAATCACCCACTCCTCTTTCCATCTCATTTCTTTTCCTTCTTTTTTCTTATAAATACAAACTTTTGGTTTCACATTTCAACCCACAATTTATATTTAAACTTGTGAAAGCGAAATATAGTCAATTTTCTTACCAAACCAAATATATCAAACACTATAGTAGAAGAGAACATGGTGAAGCTTACAATAGTTGGAAGGGTGAACGATGGATTGCCAATGTCACAAGGACCGAGATGTACGATGAAGACGATGACAACACGGTTCACAAGCAACATGCGAGTTCTTGCTTCGTGAGATCTCCGTCAATGCTTTGCCAACTTCTAATACCACCATCGTCCCACACAATCATCGCTCAAGTAAGTTACACACCTCTAGTTTATTTAATATGTTAATTCTAGCATATATGTGATCAACACACACTTTATTCGCATGCGGTAGCTTGAGTCTAGTTGTTCATACTTATAAACTTGTAAACAATATCTACAAGTCCTAAAATATACGATTTCTCACTTATAGTTGTAGAAACGTTGTTCATATGCTTATGAAGGTACAAAATGCGATAAATTCAGCTACTTAAGAAAATGTAGTGATATATCATATATGATTGTGTTACACTAGCTTCATCTTTTCATGCTTCCTCTTATTCGCAAATCTAAGAGTAACAAATTTTCTCTACAAACCAAGTGCTTTTTTGCACTATGTCAAATGTTAACAACTTTCTTTGCTAAGAACATTTAGTTCTTACTTGTCTTATCGTTTTGCATTTATGAATGTAAACCTATTGTGTATCAAATATTTTCTTGAAGTGATGTTGTAATGGCGCGAGTTCGAATCTGACTAGCAAGATGGTGTGGGTATCGCGATCGTATTTCACAGCATCAAACCTTTGTGGGTAGGGTTGATGGGTACCAAAAGGCATATTGTGGTGTTGACGCGTCCCCGCCAAGCTACACTTTTTAAATATTTTCTTGAAGTGAACTCAGAGATTGTTTCCTAAATAGCTAAAAATTGTCTGCTTTAGCTTAAAATGTTAAAATGACGATTCTTTAATCGATATTTTTGTTGTATTAACAATTAATTAATGAAGCTACATGGTAAAGAATGGTGTTTGCTTCATCACACTATGATGTTTCTATCCAAGAAAGCTTGCATTTCACTACCTTAAAGATTTGCAAAAGGAGTTTGAAAAGATTGATCTAGAACTCGTAAACCGATAACCGAACCATACAACTTTCGCAAATTCGGTAACTAGCCTTACAACCGTGGTGTCTCAAGCTCCTAGATTTTATCCTCTTAAGTTCTCAAATATTCTGCTTTATTATACGAGATAATATTATTTGCAATATCGAAGACAATATGTCGATACATGTTGAGTTTATGATATATAAAATACAATAAAACATAAAGACATCAAGAGTACACAATGGAAGACTTAAGATCATAACAAATAAATTAATTAACTGAAAGTATGCGTAACGTACCTCTTGCGAATGTCAAATCCCTCGAGCAAAGCAAAACAACCCTCGAGCAAAGCAAAACAAAGAAGTACTAATTGGTGTAAGAATAATGTCTTACAACCACGTTCTTGTACACACGAATTAACCAACGAATCAAGCGATTGCTAGATCTAACACAAGTCCTCGTTTAAGAAAAACGAAACCAAACTCCCTTACAAATGGGGTGTTCGGCCGATTGGGACAAGAGAGAGGAGAAGGAGAGATCTAGGGTTAATTCAATGCACAAGTGTATGAAACCCTAGAACCTAACCCTCTTTATATACTAGTAGGTAAACTTTGGGAACAAGTTAGTGATTAGGCCTTGTAAGCCCCATGGCGCCACCATGTAGAAAGCCCAAAGCCAAACCCATAACTTTTCCAAGTTTTCCATTTCTAGTCCTTTCTCTTTTCATTTAACGGTCGTTAGTCATTTTCCGTTAAATACTTAACGATCGTTAACCGGACTTAATGTGCAATAATTAATCGTAAACATAAACATTAATTATTAACTTTAATTCTCATTCGCTAATGTGTGCAATCCGTGGTCACGAGTTCGAATCCGGACATTCACATGTTCGTAAATATATACATTTCCAACGACTCCCACTGGATATGTTTACAAAGCGTGAAATGACATTGGTTAGCGTCTAGCAACACGCCAATGCCCCGGTACAACTCGTGTATGGTTTTCTGGAGAAAACCAAGTTTGATGATTCATCATCATATTCATCCTTTGTTTCTAATACCATGTTAATAAGAATATGGATCTCACTCATTTCTTAATTAACTATTCATTTCTCGCTTTATGTGATTGATTAAGATTACCAATTCTTCCGAACATATTCCGAAGACCTTGGGCATGGCCATGCAAACATCTTAACAACCCTACGAGGGGCCCAAGAGTATTATACTTCAAAATAAATTTGAAGGAAACAAATCCCATTTTGACTACAAGCGAGATTCATAAATTTCGCAACACTTCGAAAACAACCCTTATAACTACCGATTCACGTATAGCGTTAGATTGCTTCACAAAATGCACTACATCCATGACATATCTCTTGTATCTCAAGTCGAGGATAAATATCCATGATATACTTAATGACAAAGATCCATAAAGTATCATCATGTGGGTGGGATAAGTCCTATACTCAATTCATTGAATATCATCGAAATTAGTCATGCTACGCATCAATATACTTTCAAGTATATTCTAACTAATACTCGATTTGTCTTAATTCAATATCATTCCCATGTTATTGATTGACAACGGACTATTTAGAATAACTTAAGTTATTCATGGATTTAAACATGCAAACATAGGACACAATATTATAAATGAAATTAAACGTATACCGTACTTTAATTCATTATAAATAATAATTGTTTAACATCCTTTATCCAAATACTAAATAGATCAATGCATGATAATACTAGTTAATGAATTTTGCCACAAGTCATGAGAATCATACTTGTTGACAAGGCATAATTTCAATTAACTTTGATCTATAGGAATTTTGAGAATACTTATTTCAAAAATTCAATAAGTGAATTTCTTGTATATGTTTACACATATCTTGATATTGTCATATCATTCCATAAGGTGCGTGATAACTGAACCACCCTTTTATGACAATCATCTTTCAAAACTTTAAAGTTTTAAAGTATTCTTTTCTTTAATGTATAATGCAACTATGCTCCTAGTTGAGCATAACTAGTCAACATGGTCATCATCAAGGATACCATGACTAGAATTGAGTGTCATCTCAATTATACCAACATCATTGTGTACAACAATATGCTCTTTAAACGTCCGTAAACTTGAGCAGTTATAGTGTAATGTTGGTGCCTACCAAACTCAAGTTTGTTGGCAATGACAATTATGAAATAATTGCCATATTTCCATCCATAGAATCTAGGAGCATCTCCGGATCGTGGAATGTGATTCTAAATCCAAACATATTCCTTTTAAAATATTTATTACACTAACAACTTTCAATGTTGTCAAATCATCTTGTAATCAAGCATGACACAACAATCTTATACACAACATGATGTTCATGATGAATCTTCAAGTTAAACTTTAAGATCTCATCTATCTTGTCAAAGATATGTATTCATCATGTTCTATTAGACTCATTTATTTACCGCATATGTTTATAATAATAAACATATTTTTCAAGGTTATATATCTTATTTCCAAATCTTACAAACGAAGTTCATTCCCAACTAAAACTTAATTTAGGTGGAATGTAGTTGCCCATACAACATATAAGATTTAAAATAATACTCCCACTAGCTTTTAGGAATACTTATGAGCTATCTTATTTTAATTATTAAATCAAACATGGATTTAATATTAAACATAAGAAACATCTCTTAGATGCTTGCATATATCCATTCATGGATTCTTGCGGTTTGTACATATCCAAGGATTATTTGAATTCATAAAACTTCTTTGTATTACTCATCGTCCTCGCAAAAGTAATTCCACAACAAAGAGTTATGACATTCATTGTCAAAATTTCATATCAATGAAACTAAGTATGACAATTATAATCTTTATACTTCTATTTAATGTATCTAGTAAAGAATATTCAATCATAGTTAATTGCTTAAATATGATTAATATTATTATCACTAGACATGCATTAAATATGTGTACAATATTGTCCATATGATTTCTACATAAAGATTTAAACCACTAGGGTTTCCATCCTTTGAAGAAACTCATATTCATTATTAAGATAAACCAAGTATCTAAAGTTGATTATCTTTATGGACAGCATCTCAACATTCATAGTATGATTGATTTACCACAATTCAACATTTGATAAATTCATCATTATGATTAACAGGCTTACCATGATCCTGTAACTCATATTCCTCAGCATATTAAATATCTGAGATATCCTTACGAATCTATGAATGACAATTCCATCATATTAAGGTCTATCATTTTCATGTTTAGCCTCATTATGATATTTGCTAGTGCATTTTAGAAGATTATGTATTTTTGTAATTCAATCTTTCAAGATCTAAACAAAACTCCCACTTGCCTTTTAAAAATTTAAAGATTACCTTTAAATAGTTTATCAAGTAGAGCAACAATACATTGTTCTCTTTTGGGATACTACAAAAACATTGACAGTTCCTAACATTAGTTTGTTACAACTCACTCTATAAGTAGTTTAACAAATTCAGAACTTCATTTATAAGACTTAATGTGATTCATCACATTCCATAAACAAATGGTGTCTTATCAATCTTCTAGGTTGGAGTCTTATTGAGTATATTCAATCTATACTCAATCTTCTAACCTTGATAACATGTGGAAGAAACTATAGTTATCTTGAATCAAACATGCCAATAGATTTTGATTCTTCTAACGAACATACCATAAAACTATGGTATTTCATTAGAATTAATATTGTAAGAAAATCTAACAATATTTTAGATAACCATCTACTCTATGGCTTACCTATTTACCAACAAAGTAAAACTTAATGGTACAATAGAATTACCAAATCAATTGCATGCATTATAACACAAGTATTTTGACCAAGTCAAAAGACATATCAGTTATAATCCCACTATACGTTATAAGTCATTGATCAACTCATTGACTTCATGCAAATGTCTTAAAACATAGCAAGTTAACGTCTTACTTTATATTGTAAGTCTTTAAAAGACTTTATGTTTGTGACTTTACAAAATCATAAACATTTATAATTAAAGTAATTATGAACACCACCTCATGTTTCAATTAATATTTCAAGTTAATAATTACTACATATATTTAAGTCATTCAACGAATACTTAAATTCAAAGTAGTATTAGATTACTTCATTTAATTATGTCATTCCATGAAATGTTCCATGTAAGAAACTGCAGAATCATCCATGCTCGTTCTCACGACACGTGGATATTTTACCTTGGGCTACAATCTAGTTCACGTTCTCACGTAACATAAATTGTAACTACAAGTGTTTCTTAAATATTGAATGACATAAATATTTAAAATAAAGTAGTCTTTGTTATCATCTTGACACATGTTCTTAATAGGGCAATCATACATATTTAAATGTATACTTCCTATTAGAACGTTATTCTCTTACTTTTCAGTCAAGAGAATTCACTTAAATCATATTAATATGTATTGTACCTTGCACACAATAAAGATTTCTCCCACTTGTGCATGGAACAACATCATGTAACATATAAACAACACGATACACGTTCGTTTATTTGATTAATATGATTTGTGTCATAGATATAACTAGTAGATTTAGGACTATATTGATTTGTAAGGAAACGCACATGACAATCCTTAAAAAACATAAGTGCCTACAATTGGAAAGTAATTATCTTTGAAGATAATCTGGGTTACTACACAGGAAATAAGGCTTGTAGCTCCCACTGAATTAGAAATCATTAAAACAACTTCTTATTCAGTAATGCAACACAAATGCTCCCACCGAATCGACAACATTGTAAGTGTTGCATAACCAATGAAAACAACTTGCTTGCTTTTTACTTTCTTACACCTTTAAAGAACCATACGTAATCATTACTAAGGTACTAAAAGTGTATTCTACTCTTTGAATGATGGGTTATCCATCAATGTTATTAACTTGAAAAATTGGGTATGCAATTTCTTCCTTAATGAGTCTACCATCCCCATACGGTATGTAGCACCTTTAAAGGTTAAAGTAAACCAACTAGATAAATTAAGCTAGTTTTCCTTTTACCAATTTTCGCGGTAATTAGTCTAGCTTCTAATTTAGTAACTCATATACATGTTTTCCGGTTAACCAACATTCATGTTTGTTACAAAAGGATTCATTCACCTAATGAAGGTAATGAAATCTTTATGGAAAATATGACGTGCAATTCATTGCTATGAGTTACATTAGAATTTAGACAATTCAAAACGTTCCTATTATACCTTTCTCATTCATGAAAAGGAATAGGATTGAGTCTAATGCTTCTCCCATGGAAAAGAGACTTCGTTTGTCTTTTCGATGAATTATTCTCGATCAAACATTTGTTTGAAAGCGAAATGGAGCAATTTATTGATCAAAGACTAAACTTTGTTTACTGTTAAATGTTGCAATTATACATTCAAAAGAATTACAAAATTCAATTTTAGTATTTTCGATAATTAACCTTTTCAAGAAAATTAATTACCCATGGTTCATAAGCATATAACCATTTAATTTCCACCGAAAACTAGGATCCAAATTGTCATAATCTCATCACATCGGTTGATCCGCTAGTAATGAACCTTATACAAAATGGTAGAGCTTTTGCTCAATTGCCAATTTCAATTGCAATTCCTAGATTTATGGGATTTACATATAGCCAATTTCAATTGCCATGTAAACATGTTTTATCCCATCTTATGCCTTGAGTTGCCGCTCACTACAAAACTCAATTAAGTTGTCCAACTTAAGAAACGCAAAATCGTCCATGCCCGTTCTCACGACACGTGGACATTTTACCCTTTGATTACGATCTAAGTCACGATCTCACGCAAATAAAAGGTAATCTTAGGTGTTTCCGTTTCGTTGGATGGCATATAACTTAAATTAAAGGGTAATAATTTTGATGTTAAATCAAATATGTACAAAGATGTCATGCATTCATCTTCGTAACATAGGTTTTATTAAAACATTTATATCTTGTTTTAATGTTTAAGCTTTTCATCATCAAACTTTAATTGAGGTATTGGTTTCACCAATCAAGGAATTTAGTGTTAATTATCATCCATTATACCGTACTTTTGCATAAGTGTAAACACTTAGTGTTTCGGATAATTACCACCTAAGTGGCGCATGGAATCAACACTAATTCGCCCTTAAGATGAGCTTGCACATTTAATGACTTACTAAGTAGCTCCATTCGAACTTACAGAGGCGGAGGACCGGTGCACGCTAAAGCACAACCTTAGACATCCTTTCGGTGTGACGTATGCGCACTTCTTTAAACCCTTTTATTAGTTCATTCTCATGGGTGAGCCGTTCGGTCATTTGTACCAAAGTCATCAATCAATTAAACGATTATGATTACTATTCTTAAAAATACATGTTTCACCATTGTTTAGGTCGGTTTATTTTTCTTGTAAAATACCCTTGTTACACATAACAAACAAGCAAGTATTTGTAAAATAAACAAATAAACAATAAATGCATAACAAATAAAAGTCATGCATATCAAATAGCCACATGCAAACGTTTTGATAAATCTTATTAAATTAATAATGATGGAGGTCTTCCCAATTTTAGATCTATCAAAATTTAGTGTATATCACTTAAACAAGAAAGACATACAATAAAAGCATATCCATGATAAAACATGCGAGATAATTATCATGGACATAAAATTACACTTAACAATTAATGCAATTAAAAGCGAGTTACGCATATACACATAAAGTTGCATGCATCTTAGGGTTTCTAATCCAATTAAAACTTTAGTTTACAAAACCCTAATTAGGGTACCAAAATAAACGCCCCCTATAAAAAAATTAGGGTTTAGGATTGCAAACCCTAGATCTATGCATACAAAAATAACACATTCATGTTTATTTTAATTATGTGTTTCAGTAATTAATTACTTGTTATACAAGGCTCGTGATGCCACTGTTGAGTTTATGATATATAAAATACAATAAAACATAAAGACATCAAGAGTACACAACGGAAGACTTAAGATCATAACAAATAAATTAATTAACTGAAAGTATGCGTAACGTACCTCTTGCGAATGTCAAATCCCTCGAGCAAAGCAAAACAACCCTCGAGCAAAGCAAAACAAAGAAGTACTAATTGGTGTAAGAATAATGTCTTACAACCACGTTCTTGTACACACGAATTAACCAACGAATCAAGCGATTGCTAGATCTAACACAAGTCCTCGTTTAAGAAAAACGAAACCAAACTCCCTTACAAATGGGGTGTTCGGCCGATTGGGACAAGAGAGAGGAGAAGGAGAGATCTAGGGTTAATTCAATGCACAAGTGTATGAAACCCTAGAACCTAACCCTCTTTATATACTAGTAGGTAAACTTTGGGAACAAGTTAGGGATTAGGCCTTGAAAGCCCCATATGGCCGCCATGTAGAAAGCCCAAAGCCAAACCCATAACTTTTCCAAGTTTTCCATTTCTAGTCCTTCTCTTTTCATTTAACGGTCGTTAGTCATTTTCCATTAAATACTTAACGATCGTTAACCGGACTTAATGTGCAATAATTAATCGTAAACATAAACATTAATTATTAACTTTAATTCTCATTCGCTAATGTGTGCAATCCGTGGTCACGAGTTCGAATCCGGACATTCACATGTTCGTAAATATATACATTTCAACACATATACGACATTCATTTATTCATTGATGTAACAATGTTCTACTTTAACTATTTGATGTAATTAAGCATTTTGATGATGAAGAGTAGTTGATAATATGTGGGTGATGCTGATGATCTCAGAAAAAGGGTCTCGTTTCCTGTTACGAACATGGAAGAAGTATCGTTTGTAAGTTATTCCAATGCACTCTGGGAGAAGAAACGATTTCGTGATGCATTATTGATTATTCTCAATTTGTCGTCCCCATTACATAAAGTGCAGTAAGCTAGCAGTGAGGAAGATGATAGAAAAGAAAACGATTGAACTGAAAGATATTCAAGTGCAAGATCCTCATAATGGAAAGTGGGAATCTATATTAAATTCTTGGAGAAGAGTGCTTAACACATTGGCCAACCCGATGAAGATCAAACTGGATTTGTTTTCTCATTAGAACCTGGCGTGTTCATTTTTACGAAATAATATTTAAGTTTTGCAACATTCTTTGTTTATGTTTTAATTTGTTTCCTGCACATTCTTAATAATATCAAATGACAGAGTTTATGTGTTGATCTATTATCCTTGTTCGTTATTGTGTGTGTGTGTGTTTTTTTTTTTTTTTTGAATGTACTGTTAAGTAAGGCTGGGCATTACAGTATTACAGTATTACTTAAAAAGGAAAAAAATACCAATCCATCTCATTAATAATTCACTTTCTCTACTATGAAGCCGCCGGAATCCACCATTGAGTCGTCGGAATCACATCTGACCGTCGGTATCACCATGAAACCATCGTCGAAGTCGTCACCATCACATCTAACCGTCGGTATCACCATGAAACCATCGTCGAAGTCGTCACCATCACATCTAACCGTCGGTGTCACCATGAAACCACCGGAATCACACGAATCGCGCCCGGAAATCACCACCGATCACACAATAACACGACACACACAAAATCACGCCTTTGCTTCCGAATCTCACCGCCACCGCTAAGATGACGATGTAACGTGCTCGATGTTGAACTCATTGGAATCGGCGCGTAGATCACGACGGTGTTAACGGTGGTTTTGTCGCCGGAAGTGATCGAAAAGTTTTTCCGCGAAGTTGCGTGAAGATGACACCATTGAGAAATGAAATAAAATATAAGTTGTTTGGGTTTGTTTTTTGTTAGTGTTGGTTGGTTGATAACGCCACACGCTGCGCTCGTGGTCAAGGAAACTTCCTTTCGAGCAAGTTTTATAACACCCTCAGGCAAAGGAACCTAATCGCTGTAGTGTAGTAATTAGGTGTTTCACGGGTATTGATATCGCTTCTAGGGAATAGGAATGCTAGTGAGAAGTTACTACGCTAAGGTTGAGGTCGAGGAAGATTATTTTTATCTTTTATGTTTTTAGAAATTGAAAAGGTACGAATCTCGGTATTGGATTTGGGGTTGGTATTGCTACCGATTACTCTACTATTATCTAATTATCTAAGCTAAGGTTGTGATAGTCTATGTCTAATTGATGTGTACTGTGATGATAGTTTAAAGATGTGTTTACTTAGGTTTTACTACTCCTTAATTATCTCCTATTGATGGTTGATTTGTCACGTCCTTATTCCTAGTTGCGTTGTGATTCTAAGGCTATAGGGCGTGCTTGTTTCTAACTCTTTGAAATTACCAAAGGGTCTTGTTTACAAATCCTCTAGTGATTTATAGACGCCACTTACTAAGGTTGTCCTTGAATACTTTATCCTACAATTACCTAGATAATTATATTCTAAAGTTCACAAAGAAATGTCAAGCATTATACACAACGAATAATCTAGCGACTCTAGATCATTAGTCAACTAAGATAAGTATCAACCAATCAATATTCAATAATTAAGTTTCATATTCCCTAGCAAACACACAAATAAATTAGCTTGACATGGAGAACATGCAAGCATACACAAATAATCAAAGACATAATTAAATTAATGAAGTAAATACTTATCTTGATGTATAATAGGGTTTAGAACCCTAAAATACCGCACAAGAAAGCCTTGGTTCGGTTTTAGGTTTTACCCAAAAGACTACACACAAAACCGAAAAATTGGATTCTATATAAGATTACATCCGCGATTTGCCACCTTATGTTTCGCGGACGCCGCCGTGTCGCCATTAGGGTTTCGCTTGCCACGTAAACCTTTCGACGGCGCCACCTTATGACTGTGACGCCGTCCCTTCAGCTCGACGCCTGCTTGGCGCATCTAAGCCGCTCGAGTAGGACGGCCTATTCCTTTAGAACCCGACGTCGTCCCTTGAAAACATGTAATTTTGCCTCTCGAGCCGTCAAGAAAATGCCTTACCGACGGCGTCATAGATATGCAAGACGCTGCCGCCTTATGTTTCAAAGAGCTTTAAGTGTCTCGATTTTGACTTTGGCCATTTTCTTCAGATATTCGCGCTTTTCGTCCAAATAAGCATCATTCCAAAGATTTTGCCTTCAAGAGACCTAAAAGTGAAAAGGAACGATATTAGCAATAACGGATACAAAAGTGATCGAATAAGGGCTTAAATGACCCCTCAAAAAGGTACCTTTTAAAACCTTATCAAATATCCCTACACTTGGTATTTGCTTGTCCTCAAGCAAATGTGCTTTAGCCAATTCATTTATAAGTTGGGGTCATGAAGCATCCATTCAAAACGGTCCACAACACATATAAGCCCCAAGAAAGTCATAACAAGCACGGAATACATACTAGCACCTCACATGGGGTGTTTGGATACTCACATCTCTCTCGGTGTATATATGAAATATAACAAATCGAAATGGAAGATAAACACTCATTAACCGGTCCTAGTACATAGATTACCATAGGCTCGAGAATAGATCAAACCTCCATCGCTTGGCGTAAGCACCTAGGAAAGACTATCAAAGAGGTCTTTAAAGGGATGTAATGTTAGGCTTACTGGTAGGAAACAAAGGGTTTGGTGGGATAGGCTATTTAGTGGTGGCAAGTCAAAATCTTTTGTTACAAGCATTTAAGAATCAAGCGTGCTAAGCCAAGACTTGACACTCTAGACTCTAGCTAACCTGAAACAAACAAACATAAATTTAAAGGATAGATGTAGGATGGTAGCCCGTTTGTTTTTTTTTTTTTTTTTTTTTTTTTTAATTTATTTTTCAAATTTTTTCCTCTTTTTTTTTTTTTTTTTTTTTTTTTGCACACACTTTACTCTACCATCCTCTACTAGACATCAAAATGATAGGGATTTATAGACACATCCCACACTTGAGTTTTATTACTCTAACACTAATTTGACCAATTGAAAAGATCAAAACACTTGGAGTACATTATTACGCAAACAAAGGGAATTTGAATTTAACGCCTTCCCTATATTTCATAAACTTTAACTTTTCCCATGAATCCCAATCATCCCAAAATCAGATACAAAGGATATGACTCGACTTAGCAACTCATGCAAGCAACCGATAATTGAACTAAGGGTTTTAGGTGATAACATAAATTTGCACTAAAAGTGAGTGCAATAAAGGGTAGGCTAAGGCGATTTGGGTGTATATTTGGGGTAAAACAATGCTCTTCATTGATATTCCGAAAACCGAAACATCACGAGAACCGCGAAAAGGATAGGCTCGAGGGGTTAACTAGGGTATCGTGTACTAAAGATGAGTACAACAAGAAGGGTGTGGGGAATTACTCAACCGATATGGAAGAAGTAATTATATTACAGGTATTAAACAAGGGTTATCCTAATGCCTCTTATCATTTAGTTATTCCTAACTACACAAGTGTAGTCTCACTAGCGATCTCGGAATGCATCACAAAACAAGTTCTAGAATCTAATATACTACCGGTTCACACTCTAAGCATTAAAGATGAATGCTTTAATTCCTACTAATCTAAGGGCGATCCTCACATTTTGGGTGGAATTTAGGTGGTAAGGGTTTTGTGCTAGTCATGCAACTTCCTATCCATGAGACGCTTTTGTTAAGACTAATGGCCCACTTATACGTCATGAAAAATTTTAAATTTGGCTAAAATTACCCTAACCTACATTTTCTCATGGTTTATTACACAAATATACTGGACAAAGCAAACAATAAGGATAAGCATAGTTTCAAAGTTCCCGCTATTTTCCTCCCTACACTTAAACCGAACATTGTCACCAATGTTCCCTAAAGTATCAAAGTTATGATAATAGAAGGTAATTAAAACGAAAGAAACTAATACTCCCCGATTAGCTCGGTAGATCCGTAAAAGTGGTGGTTAAATCTTTCCAAGAAGAGTTTTTGCGTGAAAGGCTCCTTCCAAACTTGTGTAACTTCTTCTTGACAAACTAAACCTGCACACTAGAAGAAAACAAACGAAACCTTCGTAAAATCGGCGGTAATAATATACATAAGACTCGATTTAAACTAGGATATAATGCTTGTGGAATGGATGTTTACGTAATTTGTTTTGAAAGTTAAGATCCGAAAATTCCAAAATTTTAGCTCGAAAACGAGAAAAGTAAGTCGATGTTTTTATTCCTTCTCGACGCCGTGTTATCCCGACAAAACCGGTCTCACGATTTTCTCGAAAAATTCGGAAAATTTGCATCTTTAGAATGGAAAACTTCTCGCAAAAACATCCATTATGACTGATACAAGCATTTGACTCGAACAAACAAACATATATATCTTTTAGTTAATTGTTATTCTCATGTTCACGCTTATGAAAAGCGTGTAATCCTCCTACACTTATCCTTTATGTAAAATACCTTTATATGTAATTAAGACAAGGTTAAAAACAAAATAAAGCATTTTACAAATTCAAACATGAGGACAAACAATTAATAAAAGATATATGACACTAACAAGCAAACAATTAAGCATGGGTTGCCTCCCACTAAGCGCTTTTCTTTATTTAAGAGTCTTGTAGCTAGACTCGTAGTCCTACTCCTACGTTTTGCATCACCGCTCTTTTCGTCATTCATTTTCTCTTCATCAAGCGGCGAGACGTTGTATGTTCACCGTGGATTCCGTGCCATTGTCACAATTATGGTGACGGTTTCGTTTAAGTTGGTCTCTTAATCGTGAAAAGCCCAAACCATCTTGGGTTGTTCTTTCCTTGTATTGCCCTTTTCCTTGATTTGTACTGTAAGTACTTTTCTCCTTTAGAAATTTCTTAGGGTCCTTTTGTGCCTTAGGTGCCGAGGTGGGGTTGCTTCCTAACTTATTATCGGGTTTCCACACTCGTCGCATACAATCCTTGGACCATGAAATCTCTAAGCCCTTTTCCCGGTCATTCATCTTTTCTTAACATTATGGCTAGGGTTTTTCCGATTCCTTCGTAATCATTTCCATGATTTTAAGAGGATATCTTGGGATGATGGGTATCCTAGCATACCCTTTTCCGCTGAGTATCATGACGCCCTCTCCGCATTTGATGGTTGCCTTGGCGGTAGCTAGAAACGGTGTTCCAAGAATGAGGGTATGTTTTATCTTCTTCAAAATCAACGATCACGAAATCTACCGGATAAACAATGTTAGCCACCTCAATTAGAACATCTATTACGACTCTACGGGTGAACATAAGTGTGATTAGCTAAGGAGAGTCTAAGGTTGGTACTGGCTGGTTTCTCCTTAGTTAACTTATTATAGATTGATAATGGCATTATGTTCACATCGGCCCCGATCGGCCAAGGCATTTATATTATCAATGTCACCTATGCTAACCGGTATTACGAAATTTCGTGGTGTTACGTTTCCTTGTTAGAGGTTTTTATAACTAACTCATACAAGGGTCCCATAGGTAGGCGTCATACTCTTCTTCACCATTTTTTCATCAAGGGCTTCCTTGAGAACTTCATTGTACCTAAAGTTGTTTACTTGGTTTGCAATGGTTTTCTTGTTGATTTCGTGCTTAAGGTAGTATTCAATGGTCTCGTGCTCGTCGTCATGCAATCGACTCCTCCTTATTACTTCCCCGCCTTTCCGCCCTCAACCTTTGCATTCTCGGGCATAATGGAAACAAGTTGACAAATGAAGTTGGAGGGCAATCGTTGCTTCTACGAGCACCTTTTCGGAACCTTTGTTTTGGTAAACTCAATTACCAAATTCATCATTTCCGTCATCTTTGCTTGCATCTCTCTCTCGCCTATAAACCTCCTCTTCAAACTCGCTAATCTTTCCGTATGAGCCGCCATGTACTCCTCATTTGTTCCTTGAAGCTTGGTGAGAGTGGTATTGGGAAGTAGAACGGAAACGCCTTCGGAAGTTGGATTTTGATCACGACTTGAGACTCCGAAGGAGGTGTGGGGTGGTAGGTGGAGTTGGCGATTTGACGGCCTCTCGAGGAATTTGTCAGGGGCTCTTTTCGCCTTTCCATAAGATAATCAATCCTCTCTCAATGGAGCTCAATTGTTCCTCGAGGGTGTCGGAGGATTTGGACGGGTTGATATGGCGTTGATTACGTTAATCGGAGTCTCGGAGAATCATTCCAATCTTCGTAGCTTTGATCGATAAGCTCCTCTATAATGTCCCAAGATTTCTCTCGCATTGAAGTCGCCGAGCCTTCCACCGCGGCCCGATCAATGGATCGTCGAGTGATGAAGTCGGTATGATCATAGAAGATTTGGATTTGAAGCCAAAGATCGATGCCATGATGGGGAAGTCTCGGAGTAGATCCTTGAATCGAGTCCATGCTTTGTAAAGTGATTCACCTTGGAGTTGTTGAACGTTAAGATTTCTCGTCTAAGCTTAGTGGTTCTCCCGGTGGGAAAAATTGAGCAAGGAAGCGAGAAGTAAGATCATCCCAACTTGAGATGGAGCCCGGGAAGTCGCTCAAGCCAATTACTAGCTTGGTCCCGTGAGAGAATGGAAGAGACGCAAGCGCGTGGTCTCCCGAGTAGTAGCATCAAGGTCGATGGAATCGACAATTTTGAGGAAATCCCTCGATGTCGATTTGGATCTTGAACGAAGTCCATGGAATGCACATCCGTTTGCACCAACCGAATGGTGTCGGATCGCAGGCCGTAGTTTGGGCTTGGTCGGAAGCTCAATGGTGTTCCTATAACCTAGGTGGTTTGGTCTCAGTACTCACCAAGAGTACGGGCTCTTGGCGGGTCATTTGGTGGTGGGTTGATGAGTGGTGGTTGGTTGTCACCTTCCATGGTGAAAAGTGATGGGTGTTACGAACAAAGGTCACGAAGGGGGATAGACTATGAGAAAGCTAAAAAATGAGAAAAAGTTTACTTGATAGGAATCAAGCAAAGAAACCTAAACGAGGTGGACTACTAACTAGCTATTCTATTCCCGCAACAGCGCCAAAAACTTGATAACGCCACACGCGTCGTCGGGTCAAGGAAACTTCCTTTCTTCGAGCAAGTTTTATAACACCCTAGGCGATGAACCTAATCGTTGTAGTGTAGTAATTAGGGTAAGCCACGGGTATTGATATCGTTCTCTAGGGAATAGGAATGCTAGTGAGAAGTTACTACGCTAAGGTTGAGGTTGAGGAAGATTATTTTTATCTTTTATGTTTTTAGAAATTGAAAAGGTACGAATCTCGGGTATTGGATTTGGGGGTTGGTATTGCTACCGATTACTCTACTATTATCTAATTATCTAAGCTAAGGTTGTGATAGTCTATGTCTAATTGATGTGTACTGTATGATAGTTTAAAGATGTGTTTACTTAGGTTTTACTACTCCTTAATTATCTCCTATTGATGGTTGATTTGTCACGTCCTTATTCCTAGTTGCGTTGTGATTCTAAGGCTATAGGCGTGCTTGTTTCCCTAACTCTTTGAAATTACCAAAGGGTCTTGTTTACAAATCCTCTAGTGATTTATAGACGCCACTCTACGGTTGTCCTTGAATACTTTATCCTACAATTACCTAGATAATTATATTCTAAAGTTCACAAAGAAATGTCAAGCATTAAGTACACAACGAATAATCTAGCGCACTCTAGATCATTAGTCAACTAAGATAAGTATCAACCAATCAATATTCAATAATTAAGTTTCATATTCCTAGCAAACACACAAATAAATTAGCGGGACATGGAGAACATGCAAGCATACACACAAATAATCAAAGACATAATTAAATTAATGAAGTAAATACTTATCTTGATGTATAATAGGGTTTAGAACCCTAAAATACCGCACAAGAAAGCCTTGGTTCGGTTTTAGGTTTTACTCCAAAAGACTACACAAAAACCGAAAAATTCGGATTCTATATATAAGATTACATCTGCGACGGCGTCACCTTATGTTTCGCGGACGCCGTCGTGTCGCCGTCATTAGGGTTTCGCTTGGCCACGTAAACCTTTCGACGGCGTCACCTTATGATTGTGACGCCGTCCCTTGACTCCGACGCCGTCTTGGCCGCATCTAGGCCGCCCGAGTAGTGACGGCCTATTCCTTTAGAACTGACGTCGTCCCTTGAAAACATGTAATTTTGCCTCTCGAGCCGTCGCAAAATGCCTTACCGACGCGTCGCAGATATGCGATGGATCCGTCGCCTTATGTTTCAATGACTTTGAGTGTCTCGATTTTGACTTTGGCCATTTTCTTCAGATATTCGCCTTTTCGTCTAAATAAGCATCATTCCAGCATTTTGCCTTCAAGAGACCTAAAAGTGAAAAGGAATGATATTAAGCAATAACGGATACAAAAGTGATCGAATAAGGGCTTAAATGACCCCTCAAAAAAGGTACCTTTTAAAACCTTATCATTGGTTTGTTCTGAAACTTCTATGAGAAATGAAATAAAAATGGTTTTATTTGTCCATAGCGTGGAGATGACGCCATTGGGAAATGGGATAAAAATTGTTTCATTTTTTACTTTTTATTATTCATAAAAAGTTGATACTTAGATGATAGGGACAGGTTAATTATTTCAGTTTTTAATGATTTGATTAGTTTTTAATGATTTGATTGTAGTTTGATCAAGTTTGATTGTAAACTCAATTAAATTTTGTATAATCATATGTGATTAGGGATGAATTACATGGGATTCGTCAAAGAATCTCATGGGATTCATAAAAAAATCCCATGGGATTTTGTATGAATTACATAAAAGATACTAAATCAAGTATCTTTATGGATCACATGGATTCTATAAAATCCTAATCACCCACCAATAATATCCTCCATCTCATCTCATACCAATCTCATACCTAACAATAGATTTTTAGTGGAAACCATGCCTAACTCATACCTCATTTTTATTTTTTTAATAATTATATTAAACAAATTAATAAAAACATAATATTTTATTAATACTTAAAAGAAAATTACATACTACTTATTAAAAAAAACACTAATCATCAAGGTATGGTAAGTCTTGAGCGTTACCGATTTGCAAAGTTTTCACAGCTAAAAGAATTCAAGAATAACTAGTACAAATTTGCAAAATTTTCACCACATTTTACCCATATATTCGGAAAAATGAGATACAAAACAGTTACCATTTCTTGGGTTTTTTTTATACTACCTAATATTTAATATGTCTTTGTCTAATGAGTTATTATTGCATGAGTGAAGTACCATGTGCCTTTGTATGTACTCTCAAAATTGAATGGCTTGATTTCAACCAAACCCACACCGAATCGGTAAAGTTCGTCGATTTCAACCAAATCCACACCACAACCGATTGATACCGATTGATGGGCATCGGTGTTACCGATCGGTGAAGCCCATACCGATGGTCATGCCGAAGGCGTTGCGATACCCTAAGGGATCGAGAGGAATCACATGGGATTCTCAGAAACAAAATTCAACATTTAACTTTTTAATAAAGAGATTCCATGAATTACATTGGATTAAGGATTAATCACTTGAGATTCGAGTTTTAGTTGTGTAATGTTATAAGATACTCTATTTGGGTTCTGCTTATTTGTATAAAGCATACAACAATCACATGGGATTTTGTATGAATCACAAGGATTCGTCAAAGAATCACATGAGTTTTATACATAATCCCATGGGATTCTTTGATGAATCACATGTGATTCTGTATAAATCCCATGTGATTCATATAGAATCTCATGCGATCCATACAAATTACCCATGTGATCAAGTTATTGAAACTGAATATAAGTAACAAACATGATCCATACAAGAATTTTCTTTGTCAATCATCTGAATATTTTAATTAAACAAAAAAATTCAAATATGAAAATAACTTAAATTTGTTCAAACATCAAATCATTTAAATATTCAAGTAAAGAAGAAAAGAATTAACAAAACAAGAATATACGTAACTTAAATTTGTTCAAACATCAATTGGTTTCGCCTTTCGCTTTTCCTTTGGGTTCATCGGACAAGTTGTTTTTGTATGCAAGTTGGTCTTCTCTCCACAATGTCCACAAGGTTTCATTTGTTTCTTTTTAACTTGAAGTGTTTTTTCTCTTTCATTCTTTTCGCCTTTCATTGCGTTCTCCTTCTGTATCGAACAAAAGGTCTACAAGTACATACCATCGATCCATCTTCTATAGTATGCAGTACCTTTTAAAACACAAGAATTAAAGAATCAAGATTCATAATGAATCACATGTGATTCAACATGAATCTCAAGTGATTCAATAGTCAATCCCATGGGATTTATAATGAACCCCATGGGATTGGGATTCATGCTGAATAACATGTAAAACACAAGAATTAAAGAATTAAATTTCAATCTGAATCCCAAGTGATTCATTAGTCAATCCCATGAGAATGGGATTCATAATGAATCCCATGAGATAGGATTCATGCTGAATAACATGTAAAACACAAGAATTAAAGAATTAAAGTATAGGTTCACAATCAAAGGGGGACTTAATTATAACACATGAAGTTGTTAATTGATGTTTATTATTAATTAAGAAACAAATAAAATAATAGATGATGAGCGAAATGACAGTCAATTTGACACTCTAAGTCAAAATGGACTATTAACACCAGTAGTAAATAACTAGCTTAGTTAGATGTTAACCACCATATGCTACAAGAGAAATGCTTATCAGTTACTCAATATTTTGTACAATGAACATGACTTAGCCTATTATGTTCAATCATCACTTGTTTGACAGTAAAAACAACGAAGACGATGATGAACCACAAAATTCTCCAAGTCAACAACGACGAATACGATGACGTCACATCTCGAAAACCACAACAAATGAATCGTACATACCAATGTAGTTACTGTAAATAAGTAGATTAATTACTACCAATTAGAAGTTACAACATATGACGTTAACAATGTTTGATTATGATGAGACTACTTTCCCTTTGTCAATAGCTATATGATGAAGCAAGTACATATGTACCGTTAATAATTTTGACGTTAACAATGTTTGATTATGAAAAAGTATTATACATGTACCGTCGCAACAACCTCACACTCCATCGCCACCCCCGCCCCACATATGGCGGATCGACAAAGTCGCCGCCACGATGTTGATCAACCACGCCCGCACCTCTATTCCGATAAATTTCACTCCATTCCAAAACCCCATTCCCAAACCCAATTTCGTGATTAGATCATGTTTATATTGTGCTATTTCATCTCGTACATCCATTTTAATGGAATAATTTTGGTAATTAGGGTTTGGCGGTGGTTTGGTGACGGTTTGTGGTGGTTAGGGGTGGTTTTGGGGCTGAGAGAGTTTGAGAGTGAGTGATAGTATGTGTATTTGTGTGTTACGTGAGTAGTGCGTGAGAGGATTGGGGGTGTTTAATTTATTTTGGAAATGACTATAATACCCCTAAGTATATTTTTATTTTAAAAGAGTGATTAATCTAAACCATTAGATGGAAGAAAGATGGATGGCTAAGATCATGTGGTTTGTTCCTTAGATAAATTTTGTTTCGTATGGAACTTTTGTCATGAATAATTAGCTACCAATTTGGATGGAGCTCTACAGAAATAATTACTCCATTAATTTTTTTCAATAGACTAAATTTAAAATGTTGAGCACGTCTCTTCATTAGTTACTACCAGGCGTATTAAATGTGTTATCATTCCTCTCATTCTTTAATTAGTGACACTTAAGAAAGTGTCATCATAGTTGAAAAAGTGTCACCGAAAGTAAAAAAAATACTACTACAATAGTATAAAATAAGTGTTATTAATATTTCTCATGCTTTTCATACACAGTAGAAGTCAAGTAGTTAAAAGTTTATTTGAAGTGACACAAATAAAAGTGCGGTGATACTTTTTTTTTTTTTTCTTTTAAGACACATTGTATTCATAAAAGATGTCATTAAAACATCAAATTTGGCTTTGACTCATATGTTAGAAAAGTGTCATTAAAAGTTTAAATTTAGTAACACTATCTTGTGTCACTAAACCTGTGTCACTATAGGTTTATCTTCATTTGTGATATACAAGTAAGTTATAGTTATATACTTATAAAGTTTACCCTAATATACAAATGCATTTTATTGCATGTTGCAACTTTTTGTCACCGTTTCTTTAAAATTTTAGGTTTCGAGTGTAACACGTCACCTTTGTCGGGTCTTAAACGATGATATTGGAGATGTCATAACTAGGTGCACATCCGACCAATGCTCACCGATGACGATTGAAGTAAAACACGAGCAAGTAGATAAAAATAAGGTATTTTTAAGTAAGGTTGAAAAAATTATTTGTATGTGACAGGTTCTTCCTCTACAGGGGATGCCTATCTAAACTTTCGGAAAATGAGCTGGAGTGAGTTTCTATATTTGTTGTGCGCTTAAACCGAAAATATTTGTTGCTACAGATTTGAAGCAAGGGAAACTTTTACATATTTATTTCAAATTTTTTATAGAACGTAATACATATAACTTATCATATCAACTCAAAACATGTCTACACAACCAAAATTTTGAAGCAATTCATAAATACTCCATTTTAGCACCGGATGTTACTAGTTTTTCTATATGTTTAGACATCCCTTATTATTTTATTTTGTCGATACTTCATATACTCATATATTACATGGATGAAAAGTTCATATCTTAGCATCGTGTACTCTTGCTCTCACCCAAGATGTAAACCCTAAAAATCGTAAACGATTAATGACCATTTTGCCCTCACTAGTAATTGAAGAACCCGTAGAATATGTCAATCTCGTTAAATGCGTTTAACATTTATCTCATGAATAAATTACGACGACAATGATAAATAAATCACACTTATGTCTACACTATACATGTACCAATCGCGCACAAATGCAAAGAAAAATGGAATTCACACACAAGATATGCAAATGTAGGAAATATCTTACAGTACAATCATTAAGCTAAAAGTAAATCATGAATCCATATAATCAGTTATAAATTGTCTATTAAAATGTTAATGAAAAAAGCTTGCCTTCAGAAGGATGTTCAAATCCTGAATCCACAATAACACGAAATAACTCTGACCTTAGAAGAAAATCTCTAAATACAGAACTGTTCCTACATAGCCCTAATTATAGGTTACATTAAAACTCATACTAATAACCAATATCACCCTTGTCCACCCTCTGCTGCAACAACCTCACACTCCATCGCCACCCCCGCCCCACATATGGCGGATCGACAAAGTCGCCGCCACAGATGCCGTCAACCACGCCCGCACTCTATTCCGATAAATTTCACTCCATTCCAAAACCCCCAATTCCCAAACCCTAATTTATGTGATTAGATCATGTTTATATTGTGCTATTTCATCTCGTACATCCATTTTAATGGAATAATTTTGCTAATTAGGGTTTGGCGGTGGTTTGGTGACGGTTTGTGGTGGTTAGGGGTGGTTTTGGGTCTGAGAGAGTTTGAGAGTGAGTGATAGTGTGTGTATTTGTGTGTTACGTGAGTAGTGTGTGAGAGGATTAGGGGTGTTTAAGTTATGTTGGAAATGACTATAATACCCCTAAGTATATTTTTATTTTAAAAGAGTGATTAATCTAAACCATTGGATGGAAGAAAGATGGATGGCTAGGATCATGTGGTTTGTTCCTTAGATAAATTTTGTTTCGTATGGAACTTTTGTCATGAATAATTAGCTACCAATTTGGATGGAGCTCTACTCGAGTTGTACTAGAGGCATCAAAGTGTTGCTAGACGCTAACCGATGTGATCGCTCTATTAAGATATATCCAAGTGGGAGCTGTTAGTTTTATGGATATAAATTAGTAGACGTGAGTTAGGATCGAACTCGATACCACGGGATTGCACACTTTACGTATGAGAATTAAAGTTAATAAATAAATGTAACATTTATATTTAATTATTAATTAAATGAAATAACATAACGGGCGTTAAGTAATTAACTGTAATGGACTAACCGACATTAAATGTAATTGGAAAAGGACTAGATTGCAAATATTGGGAAGGTTCCGGAATCCCCTTGGGGATGTTAGCACCGATCGGTCAAGGGAACCCAAACCCAACCCATATCAAACTCAAACTTGTTCACCAAGTTTAGTTTAGTATATATACAAGGCTTAGGGTCTTGAATTTGCATCTCTTGTACTCATTAAGCTAAACCTAAAAAGTTTGTGTGTGTTTTTGTGCTTAAAACCGGTCGACACCCTCCCTAGGGGATCGATCACTTTGATTTTCCAACACAAAGTTATTTGTTTGATTAAAACTAGCATTCATTTAATTCGGTATAGTACGTGTGTACAAGAAAGTGGTACTAACACATTATTGTTAGTATTATTGGATTGAATTATAAAACGGTAAAGGTAATTCACATAATCCTATAAACCCTAATTAGGGTTATCCAAATTGCTAGTTTTGTAGATTTGATTATTGTTCGGCTAGAATCAAGAAAGGTACGCATATTCTTACTTATGTTAATTAATTATTCGTTAATAATTCCTATACACTTCTGCATGTATACTTTGATGTTTTTGTGTTTTATTATTGATTGTCATGATATATAATTCCAACAGTGGCATCACGAGTCATTGGTTTTAATGAGTAATTAATTACATAAACGCGTAATAAAACGAATAATTATATGTTGTTTGATATGGTTAATCTAGGGTTTTGGTTTCATTTTTTTTGGGTCGATTTTTTTAATTGGGGCGTACCCATTAGTTTTTTTTAGTCGACACCTTTAAATATTATTAGGGTTTTAAAATTGTTTGTTAACCTTATCGAAACCTAGAATTAATATATGTGTTACGTGATTAATTCGTGAATAATATGTTATGTGACATGTAATTTTTATATGCGATCTTGTGACTAATTGTATAATTGTTATGATTTATCATGATGATACATGCATGTTTGTCATGTATACTTGCTTGAATATTGTTTAATTGTTAAGATATTTTATCACATGTTTATTTATGATAAAAGGGGTCTAAGACTTTTTTCTGTTTTAATATTTTTTATTTTGTGGGTCTTGTTAGTACAATGCGATAAGAAACGAATACTTACTTAATGAGCATAAACGAAACCCGGATCAAGAAATGAATATAGAGGAAACATGGCTAGTGTTGAGAAAACAGGCTATAGTATTTAAGTCCCTTTCATTTTTGTCGAGGGATCTGTTTGATATGGTTGGTATGAGGAGAAACGAAGATGTGACTGCCGAAATGAACGTAAAATGTAGGGAAACTAGAAATCTTCATGACAATTTGACATTTTAGTACTGTCATATATAACGCCAGATATCATGGCATGAACATTTCACCTTGCATAAAATGCTTTTAAATGTACTAGTCAACACCGCATAAATCGACCCGTAACACATTTTTTAACTGAATGTGTTAAGAATGTGCAAGTTACCATTGGATAACCTGACCCGAAACTTTTCTTTCCCAGGAACGGGCTACAACACAGAAGAAACTCATGGCAAGATGGTACTTATGGTACAACTTGCCCAATCCCACCAGGCAAGAACTTCACATATATGCTTCAAGCCAAGGATCAGATTGGTAGCTTCTTCTACTTCCCGTCACTAGGCCTTCAAAAGGCCGCTGGAGGCTACGGTGGTATTAAAATCTATAGCCGTCCTCGTATTCCAGTCCCTTTCCCTTTTCCTGCAGGAGATCACACAGTCCTTGCCGGTGATTGGTACAAAAGAGGCCACCAGGTTAACTCCTTAAACTTATCTTTGACTTTTTCTAGTCAAACCTTTAGGTAATTTCTATCCCGAGATCATATGCATTATCGAGTTTTGCTATGCATAAAAATTGGACCTTTTTTGGTTCTTGAATCAGATGGAATCTAACTGCCAGTGGACCCAGACCGAACCCACACGGCTCATATCATTATGGGATGATCAAGCCTAGCCGTACCATTATGCTATCAAATTCAGCTCCTTGGATTAACGGAAGCAAAGATATGCAGTCAACGGTGTGTCGTTTGTTGCTGGAGACACTCCTTTGAAGCTAGCTGATTACTTCAAGATTGGTGGAGTCTATAACCTTGGAAGCATTCCCGAGCACAACATCCAGCAATGGAAATGCATATCTTCGACATCTGTTATGCACGCTGATTTCCGGTCTTTGCTGAGATCGTGTTCCAAAACTGGGAGGACACCGTTCAATCCTGGCATATCGATGGCTATTCCTTCTTTGTTGTTGGGTAAGCAAAAACTCGTGTTTCATGTCTTTGATTGGTTATCTAGAATAGTTGAATCTTTTAAAAAAAATGGTTCTTTGTACGGAACAGGATGGATGGTGGGCAATGGACACAAGCGAGTAGGTCTCGCTACAATTTGAGGGACACGGTTGCTCGTAGTACTGTTCTGGTACAGCTTGAGCTTTTTAATATATAAGCAAGCAATGCATTTGATTTACACGACACTAAAAACGTTCTCATAATGTTGTGACAGGTGTACCCGAAGGCATGGACTGCAAAATATATTGCATTGGACAATGTGGGCATGTGGAACATTCGGTCGCAAGATTGGGTGAGGCAGTACTTGGTGGTGAGTGGGATCTCGTTTGGAACTACTTGTTGTAGATTTGAACCTTAGTCATTGATTTGTTCAAGTTACTTCAATATTGGAATGTTAGCATTGATGGTCGATCCGGTGAGTTTGGTGTTTTCATTTGAACATAAACCCACGGGTTTGAGATGATTGCTACAAAGCTTTATTGAAACGACGGCTTATCTTTATTCTTTTATCGTGTTATATATTTGAGTTCTAATCTACAATGGTATTCAAAATCCATTATTCTGTTGATAAAAAGAAATGCAAAAAATGGTTTTATGACATGTTACCATTTGCCAAAAATTGTATCTAGTTTGGTTATACATGTACCATATATGATTTAAAGAGTCAATATCACGAAATTGACCTTAAGAACAAAATGTATGTCCACCAAAATTCATCCTATCGCTCATGTCACTTAATAATAACGTACTTGGCATCAATTATCAAAGTAGCTTCCATTCCTTAAAAAATAAATGAACAAATAAATGGTATGGATTAAAATACAAAATATGCACAAGACAACATTTACAAACCTTATTAAATTGTTTTGACAAAACTCATTTTAGCCTTATATCCCACATAGGTTAAATAATAAACATGTTTCTTGGTTATATATTGTAGTGTATAGCAATACCATATGTCTTAAGGACACTAGCATGTTTTGGGATTGATAGTTGACTCATGTTTAATAACCCAATTGAACATGTGTATGTCAATACCAAAATTTGCCTAACTTCTTAATTTTTTTATTTTTAATTTTAATTTTTTTACGGTTGTTTGTTTCGACATAACTTTTTTAACGTGTCTAACTTTGTTTCGACATAAGATCAACAAAAGAGTTAAACCACATTTAGTAATTAATCTTACCTAAAGGCTAAGTCACCTAGTTTAATACTATTTTGTGGCAAAGCTAGAGGAAGGCACGCGAGGCCATTCTAAGTGTAGATAGCGACGAGTTACATATAACCACGAATGTCACAAGAGGGTGGTGAGTGGGATCTCGTTTGGAACTACTTGTTCTAGTTTTGTACTTTTATATCGGCAATTTAATTTTCTTTGATATTTGGCTGCAAAATAACTTGTTGTAGATTTGAACCTTAGTCATTGATTTGTTCAAGTTACTTCAATATTGGAATGTTAGCATAGATGGTCGAACACGGGTGAACTTGCAGTCCATGCCTTGGGTACATCTGTCACAACATTCGAATATCACATAGTGATATTCGAATATCACATAGTGATATTCACAATAAACGCGATAGTTTGGTTATACATCTAAGTTTGTATCTATGGTATTTACATCCATTATTCAGTTGGAAAAAAAAATACAAAAAATGGTTTCTATGGCATGTTACCATTTGCCAAAAATGGTATTCAAAACCATTTATCTAGTTTGGTTATACATGTACCATATAGGATTTAAAGAGTCTCAATATTGTGAAATTGACCTTATGAACAGAATGTATGTATAGCTTCCATTCTTCAGAAGATAAATCAACAAATAAATGGTATGTATTGGAATACCCCAAAATGCACGAGACAACATTTAGCTTCCATTTAAGAAGAGAATGTACGTCCAAGAAAAATTCATCCTATGGCTCATGTCACTTAATAATAACGCATTTAGGCATCGATTATCAAAGTAGCTTCCATTTCTTAAAAATAAATGAAAACATACATGGTATGGATTGAAATACCAAATACGCACAAGACAAAATTTGAACCTTATTAAATTGTTTTGACAAAACCCATTTTAGTCTTATATCCCACATAGGTTTAATAATAAACATATTTCTTGGTTATATATTGTAGTGTATAGCAACCATATGTGTTAAGGACACTAGCATGTTTTGGGATTGATAGTCGACTCATGTTTAATAACCCAATTGAATATGTGTATGTCATCCCAAAATTTGCCTAACTTAAACTTTTTTATTATTTATTTAATTATTTTTTACGGTTGTTTATCACGACATTCTTAACTTTTTATTTTTACGTAATATGCTGTTTGTTTCGACATAAGATGAGCAAAAGGGTTAAAACCAAATTTAGTAATTAATCTTACTTAAAGGCTAAGTCACCTGGTTTAATACTACTTTGTGGCAAAGATAGAGGAAGGCACACGAGGCCATTCTAAGTCTAGATAGCGATCAGTTACATATAACCACGAATGTCACAAGAGGGTGGTGAGTGGGATCTCGTTTGGAACTCCAGCTTTATACTTTTATACCGGCAATTTAATTTTCTTTGATATTTGGCTGCAACATAACTTGTTGTAGATTTGAACCTTAGTCATTGATTTGTTCAAGTAACTTCAATATTGGAATGTTAGCATAGATGGTCGAACCCGGGTGAACTTGGTGTTTTCTTTTGAACACCAAACCCGCGGGTTTGAGATGGTCGCTACAAAGCTTTAATGAAACGACAACTTATCTTTATTCTTTTATTGCGTTATTATTTTGTCTACTATGTTTTAAACTCGATAGTTTGGTTATACATCTAAGTTTGTATCTATATTTTTTTTGGGTAAAGGGGAGTAATCCTGCACCCTGGTAAATATATGAACCAAAAATACGTTTAAGTACAATGGATATGAGTGAAATCCCATATCTCAGCCGGTTACATAGGCATAAAGCTTACATAACAGGATACTGCCTATTTTCTAAACAAGAAAACAAACAAACAAACCACTACTCAAATGATAACATAGGACATAACAAAAACAAATTACTTCCTAGGTCCTTGAAGCTTGGTGCCATACATGGCATTAAAGGCATCCAAATTCCCCGGAAGATTAGAAACCTGCTTCGCATAGTCATCATAGTCATCTAAGTTTGTATCTATGGTATTCAACATCCATTATTCAGTTGGAAACAAAAAATACAAAAAACGGTATCTATGGCATGTTACCATTTGCCAAAAATGGTATTCAAAACCATTTATCTAGTTTGGTTATACATGTACCATATAGGATTTATAGAGTCTCAATATTGTGAAATTGACCTTATGAACAGAATGTATGTATAGCTTCCGTTCTTCAAAAGATAAATCAACAAATAAATGGTATGTATTGGAATACCCCAAAATGCACGAGTCAACATTTAGCTTCCATTTAAGAAGAGAACGTATGTCCAAGAAAAATTCATCCTGTGGCTCATGTCACTTAATAATAACGCACTTAGGCATCGATTATCAAAGTAGCTTCCATTTCTTAAAAATAAATGAAAACATACATGGTATGGATTGAATCACCAAATATGCAGAAGACAACATTTAGGAACCTTATTAAATTGTTTTGACAAAACCCATTTTAGTCTTATATCCCACATAGGTTTAATAATAAACATATTTCTTGGTTATATATTGTAGTGTATAGCAACCATATGTGTTAAGGACACTAGCATGTTTTGAGATTGATAGTTGACTCATGTTTAATAACCCAATTGAACATGTGTTTCTCAGTCCCAAAATTTGCCTAACTTCTTAACTTTTTTTTTTATTATTTATTTATTTATTTTTTTTACGGTTGTTTGTTTCGACATTCTTAACTTTTTATTGTTACATAATCTGCTATTTGTTTCGACATAAGATCAGCAAAAAAGTTAAACCACATTTAGTAATTAATCTTACTTAAAGGCTAAGTCACGTGGTTTAGTACTACTTTGTGGCAAAGCTAGAGGAAGGCACATGAGGCCATTCTAAGTCTAGATAGCGATCAGTTACATATAACCACGAATGTCACAAGAGGGTGGTGAGTGGGATCTCGTTTGGAACTACTTGTTCCAGTTTTATACTTTTATACCGGCAGTTTAATTTTCTTTGATATTTGGCTGCAACATAACTTGTTGTAGATTTGAACCTTAGTCATTGATTTGTTCAATTTACTTAAATATGGGAATGTTAGCATAGATGGTCGAACCCGGGTGAACTTGGTGTTTTCATTTGAACACCAAACCCGCGGGTTTGAGATGGTCGCTACAAAGCTTTATTGAAACGACAACTTATCTTTATTCTTTTATTGCGTTATTATTTTGTCTACTATGTTTTAAACGCGATAGTTTGGTTATACATCTAAGTTTGTATCTATGGTATTCAACATCCATTATTCAGTTGGAAAAAAAAATACAAAAAATGGTTTCTATGGCATGTTACCATTTGCCAAAAATGGTATTCAAAACCATTTATCTAGTTTGGTTATACATGTACGGATGTACCATATAGTATTTAAAGAGTCTCAATATTGTGAAATTGACCTTATGAACAGAATTAGGGATGAGCATTTCGAACCGAATCCCGGAACCGAAACCGAACCGTGCAGTACCGTCGCAGCGGTACCGATTCTTGAAATACGGTATGGTGCGGGACTACGAAATAAGGTGAAAAAATCGGGACCACTAATTGATGCGGGAGCGGTACCAAATCGGAAATTCGAAAAAATGCGGGAAAACCGATTACGGTACGGTATCCGAATCCGTTGATGCGGTACCGGTACCACTAATTTATGCTCGGGAAAAAATCGGTATCACTAATTAGGTACGGGATCGGTACCGTGCTCATCCCTAAACAGAATGTATGTATTGCTTCCATTTTTCAGAAGATAAATCAACAAATAAATGGTAAGTATTGGAATACCCCAAAATGCACGAGACAACATTTAGCTTCCATTTAAGAAGAGAACGTATGTCCAAAAAAAATTCATCCTATGGCTCATGTCACTTAATAATAACGTACTTAGGCATCGATTATCAAAGTAGCTTCCATTTCTTAAAATATAAATGAAAACATACATGGTATGGATTGAAATACCAAATATGCACAAGACAACATTTAGGTTCAAAACCCATTTTAGGGGGTGTTTGATAACCTTTGAATGAGGTAGTTCAGAGGATAAAACTGGATCGGTAAGTAATATAATTGTTTGTTAGCAAAATGTCCATGCACTGTATCATTCTACTTTGTTCTTATTCATTATGGACGGTGGGCATGCATTCTCATTCAGCAACCATATTGTCTCAATATTACCCTTAATATATTCATGTCACATGATCCATATAAATTAATAACTATTTTATAAATCGATCTACTTGTTTAACATTGACGCAACAAATTCTTAAATATTATTTTATTTTTAAATTAATAATAAAATTTTAAGGTGTGTTTGGTAGCGAGAAAAAATGAAGCAATTAGTATTTAGCATTTAGCGTTTTTGAAAAAAACTAGTTTGGAATGATTAGCAGTTAGCATTTATAAGTAAAAAAACGCTAAATGCTATATGCTCTTTGAATAAACATTTAACATTTAGCATTATGACATTTTACACAATAAAATTACAGCTACAGCTATTTTACCAAACATTTTTATAAATTAAACTGCTACTGCTAATTACTTACTGCTAACTACTATTGCTAGTTTCACCAACACACCCTTAAAATATAAGCAACAAGCTAATCAGATTTGTAAAGAGAGGACATGAGAACATATTTCAATTTACAACAATACTAATGACAAAACGTAATTGTTTATTTTATTATTTCAATTAGCATTTTTTTTTAACATTATCTATGCACTTACGTCTTATTACTAGAAGTAGTTTCTGATTATGCATGAGGTTAAAGTGTTAATTTTATTCGAGCTAATAATGGTTTTATCAAATAGTATATTTTGTTCAATATCAAATCAGATGAAGGTTAAATTGGTAATTTCAGTCCAACTCGGATTGCTCATTCGAACAAATATCAAACAATCATTTTTACTCGTAATCATGTTCACTCAAGATCTTGGAATCATTCGAAGCTTTGATTCATTCAATATAAATCATTTTTTATCAAAATGTTTATAGTCTTATATCCCACATAGGTTGAATAATAAACATGTTTCTTGGTTATATATTGTAGTGTATAGCAATCATATGTGTTAAGGACACTAGTTTGGGATTGGTAGTTTACTCATATTTAATAACCCAATTGAATAGGAGGATACCAATCTCAAAAGTTGCCTAAATTCTTAACTTTTTTTTTTACTATTGTTTGTATCGACATTCTTAACTTTTTATTTTCGTTAACTCTTTGTTTGTTTCGACATAAGATGAGCGAAAGAGTTAAACCACATTTAGTAATTAATCTTACTTAAAGGCTAAGTCACATGGTTTAATTAATAATAAACACATTTTGTAATTAATCTTACTTAAAGGCTTAGTCACTGGGTTTAGTTAATAATTTGCTACTTATGTGGCTTAGCCGGACATATGCACAAATCAACTAATTATCCCTCCGCTACATATGCACAAATCGTAAAACTCTCTTTTTTTTAAGATTTGTGTAACATTTATATTTTGTTTGTTTCTAAGAAACGATGCGAAGAACAAATCAATACACAAAAAAATTGTTATGTATGTTATGTTTGGAAGAGATCAATATGTCTTATAAAACATAATCAAAAGGTTAGTTAAATTCGGTTAAAATCAGTCAGCGGAAAGGGTCACGACTCACGACTCTTAGCCCTTTACCCTGACCTGCAAGGGCGCTCCCCCTTGACCCTGCAAGGGGGCGCGGCCCCTTGACCCTCACACATGGTTCATGACATTAGCAAGGCCTCGGGTCTTTGTAAAAAACTGTTAACACGCATTGAGAGTAAAGTGACTAAATGTTTGATATCGTCTTTGTCGTATACTAAGTTACATAGGCCTTAAAACATAATATGCATGCATACTAACTTAGTTTTATGGTTAACACGAAATCATCACTTCCAAAAAGTATTTAGAAATGTATACATGCTGCAAAGAGCTGGAAATATTACAGTACATTTTCACAAAGTCAGAGGATCAAGAATTTGACAATATAAGAATGAACAGTTTATGAATTTTGCGCTACCACAATATCTAGAAAAACAAACTCGTCAATAATCGTTTTCTTAACCATATGTAAGGTTTATTGAATTGAATGGCAACCATATGTGCAGCAGATTGATCAAAACTACCACAAAGTTCTTTTCCTCGAGTGTTCTTTTTCTTTATGCCCGTATCCTTTTCCGCTCTTCCACCCTTTATAATTATATTTCCAAATGCTGGTGCGGTTTTACTGATTTGTGTAAATTCATCCTTATTTGCACCTCCTTGAATAAGAACTCTTTTAATTCCCGAGTACTTAAGAGACTCAGCAATCTGCATAGGTGTGACGCCCTTGTTGGTTCTTGCTTCTACATCACCACCCTTCTTGACCAACAACTCGAGCACGTCTACATGTCCTGGCTCGACTGCACAGTGTAGCGTTGTGTAGCCATCTTCATCTCTTGCATTGATATCAACTCCTTTTTCTACCAAGAATCTGACCAACTCAACCCGACCCTTGAACGGTGCTCTATGCAAAATGGTCCATCCCTGCTGGTCCTGCCTGATCACCAAAGCTTTACTTTCGAGAATCCTGTTGATGTTTCTGATTTTGCCTTTTAGTGCAGCTATAGGTAACGGTCACCTAATCCGAGTGCATCAAAAGCTTTGTGTGTCCTTACTCGGCCGCCATATCATATGCAGTTTTCTCTGAACAGTTTCGGATCTCTTTGTAAGCCCCATTTTGTAATAGAAGCTTGACCATGTATTCATCTAAAAAGCTGCAGCCATATGCAATGGAGTGTCACCATCACCAGAATTTCTGATTTTAGGTTGTGCACCGCTAGCCAACAGTAAGCGGGCGCAGTCCCTTTTGCTCCTCCACCAGAAGGTGTAAAGCAGTGCTCCCATGAGTGGGGTTACACCTGAACTGCCACATGTCCCGCACTAGAGGCTGATGCAGCCATGAGTGGAGTTACACCTGAACTGTCACGAGCCTCTATATCAGGTTCATACTCGAGTTGTAGTTGAACTAGGTCTGCTAGACTTTGACTAATCGCCAAGTGAAGTAAAGTTTGACCTTCATCATCAATTGCATCAACCACGCAAAACAAGGATCACCTTTCTGTAGGACATCCCTTATCTCATCCATAGATCCATTCCTTACAAGACAAGCCATCACAACTGACCCAACAAACACTTGCTTTTTCTTGCAGTAAACTAATCAATAGGTACCGAATTATGAGTTCATGAAGGGTTTTTAACCGCTGCACCAGGAACCACCACACTAAGCAACAAAAAGGTCACAGCTTTTATAGAGATTATTAGTAAATAATACTCTTATAATGACTTGTCTATTGGTTTGGTTAAAAAGGGGTCTATGACTTTTTTCTGCTTAACTTTTTTATTTTGTGGGTCCCGTTCAATCGAAAACAGGCAAAGAAATGAATATAGAGGAAACATGGCTAGTGTTGAGAAAACAGGCTATAGTATTTAAGTCCCTTTTATTTTTGTCGATGAAAACTTAAATTTTGTGGGATCTGTTTGATATGGTTGGTATGAGGAGAAAAGAAGATGTGACTGCCGAAATGAACGTAAAAATGTAGGGAAACTAGAAATCTTCATGACAATTTGACATTTTAGTACTGTCATATATAACGCCAGATATCATGGCATGAACATTTCACCTTGCATAAAATGCTTTTAAATGTACTAGTCAACACCGCATAAATCGACCCGTAACACATTTTTTAACTGAATGTCTTAAGAATGTGCAAGTTACCATTGGATAACCTGACCCGAAACTTTTCTTTCCCAGGAATGGGCTACAACACAGAAGAAACTCATGGCAAAATGGTACTTATGGTACAACTTGCCCAATCCCACCAGGCAAGAACTTCACATATATGCTTCAAGCCAAGGATCAGATTGGTAGCTTCTTCTACTTCCCGTCACTAGGCCTTCAAAAGGCTGCTGGAGGCTACGGTGGAATTAAAATCTATAGCCGTCCTCGTATTCCAGTCCCTTTCCCTTTTCCTGCAGGAGTCCTTGCCGGTGATTGGTACAAAAGAGGCCACCAGGTTAACTAGTCAAACCTTTTAGTATTAAAATGTGAAATGAAACATGTTTTTTTTTTTTTTTGAACATAGAAATGAAACATGTTTTACGGAGAATGGAGCATGTGCATCTTTCAGGTACAACTTGAGCTTTTGAATATATAAGCAAGCAATGCATTTGATTTACAAGACACTAAAATGTTCTGATAATGTTGTGACAGGTGTACCGAAGGCATGGACTGCAATATATATTGCATTGGACAATGTGGGCATGTGGAACATACGGTCGCATGATTGGGTGAGGCAAGTACTTGGGGCAACAGTTTTATCTTTGTGTGTATTCGCGGCTCATTCGTGGAGGGATGAGTTGCCTATCCCCAAAACGCACTACTTTGTGGCAAAGCTAGAGGAAGGCACACGAGGCCATTCTAAGTCTAGATAGCGATCAGTTACATATAACCACGAATGTCACAAGAGGGTGGTGAGTGGGATCTCGTTGGAACTACTTGTTCCAGTTTTATACTTTATGCCGGCAGTTTAATTTTCTTTGATATTTGGGCTGCAACATAACTTGTTGTAGATTTGAACCTTAGTCATTGATTTGTTCAAGTTACTTCAATATTGGAATGTTATCATAGATGGTCGAACCCGGGTGAGTTTGGTGTTTTCATTTGAACACCAAACCCGCGGGTTTGAGATGGTCGCTACAAAGCTTTATTGAAACGACGGCTTTTCTTTATTCTTTTATCGCGTTATTATTTTGTCTACTATATTTTAAACACGATAGTTTGGTTATATACCTGAGTTTGTATCTACAATGGTATTCAAAATCCATTATTCTGTTGATAAAATGAAAAATCAAAATATGGTATCTAGTTGGTTATACATGTACCATATAGGATTTAAAGAGTCTCATATCACGAAATTGACCTTAAGAAGAGAATGTATGTCCAACAAAAATTCATCCAATCTTGCTTCATTCACTTAATAATAACGTACTTGGCATCGATCATTCAAGTAGCTACCATTCCTTAAAAAATAAATGAACACATAAATGGTATGGATTGACATACCAACTATGCACAAGACAACATTTAGTAACGTTATATCCCATATTAGCCTTATATCCCACATAGTTAAGGAATGAACATGTTCCTTGGTTATATAGTGTTAGGAATTTTCAAATGCTACTCTTATTTTGATGCTTTAGGGATAAATCCCACCATTTATTTAGTTTGATTTAATGGTGGGGATTAACCTAAGATTTAATATGTCTAATCCTAAGTCGGTGTTTTTCTTGTCTTTTTGTTTTCTTTCTTTCTTTTTTGTTTTTAGTTATTAACGTTTTTTGTTATAATCGCTTGTTTTTTTTTTTTTTTTTTTTTTTTTTTTTTTTAATATTTACGTTTAATTTTTTAAATTCGCATTTTTAATATTCACGTTTTTTTAATTCACGTTATTTACGTTTTTTTAATTCGCGTTTTTCTTCCCTTCGCACGTTTTCACTGCTTTTCATCGCCGCCCTTTTCATACGTTTTGTCCGTTTCATACATTTTTGTCCGTTTTCATACGTTTCGCCCGTTTATTACGTTTTGTCCATTATTCATACGTTTCGTCCGTTTTCATACGTGTATTTACGTTTTCATACATATTCGTCCGTTTTCTTACGTTTTTGTCCGTTTTCTTTCATTTTCGTCCGTTATTAAATGTGTTCGGCCGTTTTAAACGTTTTCATCGTTCGAATATCATAGGTGATATTACGAATAGTACAAGTGATATTCTCGAATAGCACAAGTGATATTCGAATATCACAAATGATCTTGTGAATATTGCAGTGATATTATGTGATATTCGATATACCACGGTGATTTTTTGAATATAACAAGTGATATTCAACTAATGTTTTGTAACATGAAAATCATACGTGATATTCAAAATATCACACAGTGATATCAAGAAAATCAAAAGTGATATTCATAATATCGCAAAGTGATATTCATAATATCGCAAAGTGATATTCGAATATCACATAGTGATATTCACAAAATCACAAGTGATATTTAGAATATCACATCGTGATATTCGAAATATCACAATGTGATATTCGGAAAATCACAAAGTGATATTAACAAAATATCACTTGTGTTTTCGAATATTTGATATTCGATAATCACAAGTGATATTCGAATATCACAAAGTGATATTCGGATAATCACAAGTGATATTCGAATATCACATAAATCACTTGTGATAGTCGAACGTGTGAAACGAATGAAAACTTAAGAAAATGAGCAACGTAAGAATACGGACGAATTCGTATGAAAACGACGAAACGTATGAAAGAGTTAAACGCGTGCAAAACGGATGAAAACGTATGAAAATTGACGAAAATGAAAGAAAAATGATGAAAACGGACGAAAACGGATAAGAACGTATGAAAACAGATGAAAACATATGAAATCGAAGAAACAAACACATATAAAAAAAAAAAAATAGCGAATTAAAAAAAAAAAAAAAAAAAAAAAAACTTTAATTAAAAAAATGTGAATAAAAAAACAAGAAAAAAACATGGACTTAGGTGTATCTACTAAATCTTAGGTTAATCCCACCATTAGATCAAACTAGATGAATGAGGATTTGTCTCGATAACGTGGATTATGGATGGCAGAAAATAAAGTGTCTCTATATAGTGTAATGTATGTGAATGATATATGTTAAGGACACTAGTATGTTTTTGGATTGATAGTTCACTTATGTTTAATAACTCAATTAAACATAGGTGTAATATAAGAATCCCAAAATTTACGCAACTTTTTAAATCTTTATTTTTACATAATTTGTTATTTGTTTCTTAACGAATACTCCAAACTTTTATTTGTATACACAAAGATTAGCCCACAGTTTTTGATTATATTACTAAAAAGTAGATGATAAAATGAGGAATATTAGATCAACAAAAGATGATAAAATGAGGAATATTTGATTATATTACTTTTTAAATCTTTATTTAACTTTATATCCCACATAAGTTGAATAAGGAACATGTTCCTTGGTCATATAGTGCAGTGTATAGCAACCGTATGCTTTTTATGGACACTAGTGTGTTTTGGGATTGATAGTAGTATCAATCGAGTTTCTTATAACTCAATTGGTTTATTAATCTTAAAACTTGCTTAACTTCTTAACTTTTTATTTATCTGCGAGTTAGTTTTAAACGAATACTCCAAACTTTTATTTGCATACACAAAGATTAGAGTCCGTAATATTTGTTTGTATTACTAAAAAGTAAATAATGTAATGATGTAATATAAGGATTTAGCAATAAGTTAAAAAGATATTAAATCAACAAAAGAGTTAAAACACATTTTTAATAAGCAAATTACCTAAATAACCTTACTTAAAGGCTAAGTCATCTAGTA